>PVJO010005394.1:0-99089 GCA_004026905.1 Hystrix cristata | reverse complement strand
CACTCTCACTCGAGTGAGGGGGGGAAGCTGTAACACCTTAATAAAGCTTTCTCCCACGGCGAGCGTCTTCAGCCTTTTCCCTTCCCCCTCCCGCCGCGTAAACCTAACAGAAAACATAAGTCTTTATGGTGACATTAATCATAGGAATACAAGTAAAATCAAAGGAGGGTATTACAACTGAAGAAGTAAATGATATAATAAGCATATAGTCAAAGAGGGCTGACTTAACAGGGAATCCAAGAAGGAACCTAAATAGAGGTTAACAAGGCACTGATGAATGAGAAAAGCATTCCCGAAAAGAAACCATCAATTTCCAGTCCCCTGAGAGAGAAAGAGCATGGTACACATGAGAAATAAAAAAGATAAGTGGGCAAGGGGCATTGTAGAGAACAGGGAAACTGCTACAAAACGAAGCTGGTCAAGAAGAGTAATGTCAAAATGCCAGGGCCAGATGTGCTGGGTGAGTATTTAGACCTTTATTCTAAGATATTCATTCTAGGATCAATAACTAGTTTTAAGCAAAGAGATGCCAATGTCAGCTGTGCCTCTGAAAATTGCATGCTGGCCACAATGCAGAGAATGGAGCAGGGAAGGCAAAAGTAGATTTGAGCGCACCGGGTGGGAGGCTGCTGCTGCTGTTCAAGGCGGAGGATAAGATACAAAGACAAAAATTATGAACCTGATTTAAGATGTGCTGAGTTGAGGTTTCTTCGAAACAGCCAGGATGAGGTCGACATCTCATCCCGCTAGCTCCTGAGTACAAAACCTGGCAGGGACTCTGAACAAGGGATACACATCTGTGAGTCAATGAGACCCTTTTGCACAGGTGACACTGCCAAGGGAGAGGGGATAACATGAGCACAGGACAGGACCTGGAGGGTGCCCAGTGACATGCTGCCGTAGAGGACGGGCCTCAGGGCAGGCAGAAGTAAGAGCAGGAATTCTTGCTCCCCAGGTCAGAGGATGAAAGCATTTCCGCCAAAACAGGACAGGATGGCTAACAGCATTCATCAAGTGAAATGTCAGCTAAAGGAATGAGATAAATAACAGACAACCCCCGCCGAGGCAGCACAGGACATAGCATGTGCTATGCCTGAAAAGGTGGCAGGGTAGATTACTATTCTAGTGGTTTACAGATTTCTGTGAACATCAAACAATCCATGTCAGAATGCCTAACAAGAACGCCTTCAACAAATGGAGGTAGGAACCCTTTTCCTCTTTGAAAGCTGACTGCATTCTTTTATGTCCATGAATTCCCCTAATACTAAGGAATACCATGAAATAGGCAAGGAAATCTGAGAATGAGAAGACTAAAGAGTCAAGAAGGAATGAGACTCATTGGAATAAAAGAAATAAGGGTGCACACTGAAGGTGCAAGCCAGGGATTAGTATGACCGTCAAGCCTCTCCCAGAGCCAGCGCAAGACCAGTCACAAGCATGGTATCTGCACACACACACACAGTGTAATTCCATCTTCAAATCCAGGAGAAAATAAACGGCAATAAAATAAACTTCTTTTAAAATACAGAATAGTTTTTATTCATTATTAAAGATCTAGTTTATATCTGAAAATAAGTTAAAATGATTTAAATAAATGGGTAAAGTTCAAATAGGATACACACTCAAAGGTATCGGTCTCCATTACACCAAGAACACAGTGTGAAACTGGGCAACTGCTTAACTACTCAGAGCACCAGCTTCCTCACATGCTCGTTAAAATCCCTTCCTGGTTAACTACTCAGATCGCTGGATTCCTCCCATGCTTGCTAAAAATCCCTTCCAAGTTGGAAAGAGAATTCCCGCTTTTGATAATGTCCCATATAATGCACACAGGACAAGCTCTGAGGGTTAGTACCAGCTGGATAATTATGTATAAATAATGTACTATTCCCGTGCTTTGTAGAAACAAGTTTGTAAGGCATTGAGGCTTTCTGCCTTGAAAGGAGAACTATGCAAATCTGGTGCTTAACAGCTAAAGAAAAGAGGTTCCATAGCAACATAGATCCTCCCAGGTCAAGTACATGCTCTGCGAAAGCAAGAGACATGCAAATGAACACAATCCCGTGTACCAAGGCCTCAAGAGGCTGTGTTTTCTCTAACCAAGCTCTTGTGAGAGTGCTTGCGACAACTCTGCAGCAGTGCTGAGCACAACAAAAACATCTAGGGCGAAAGGGAGGGTCTTCCTGGTATGGTAGTTTTCCTGCCTTTCTCCCAATCCCTAAAAAGTGGAATATACATACATTCATTTCACCCTGTTTTGTATGGCCCAAAGCCCAGATTTAAATTTTAACATTTGTTTGCATGCTACTGTTTAAGTCAAGTCTTGAACTGTTTCAGATGCTCAGAGGGGAGGTCAGGAAAGAGGGCTAGGAGGGCACATGAGCTCTTGGCCAGCAAGGTGGGGGTAAGGGATAGATTCCTACTGCCTCCGGGCAGTCCCAAGGGGGAGACTTTTTTTTTGCAAAAATCTCAGAAAAATTTGGGTTGCCACAAAGAGATCTGAACTTGTTTTAAATGTTAAGTTGTAGGGCTGGGGATTTAGCTCAGCGGTTAGAGTGCTTGGCTAGCAAGCATAAGGTCCCGAGTTGGATCCCCAGCACCAAAAAAAAAAAAGAAAAGAAAAGAATAAATGTTAAGTTGTAGAAACAAAAGGTCTAAAGCAGTTTGATGACAAAATAAACAAGGAAGTTTGCAAAGGTTCTGGGTCTGTCTCTGATCACTCACCAGCCTGGGCACCAGGGGACTGAAAGCATTTCAGTCCCCACCTCTGTATTTGTGAACCAAAAAGACCCATGGAGCCTGAGTTTCTCTTGGTTCTCTGAGGCCCGAACACTAAGTACCTCAATAATGCCTCCCAGAATTCCATTTTTGGCTTACTTTTACTTGGAAAACCCCAAATTGCCATGGCTCCTTGTCACCGATCACACCATCTCAACTACCAGAGCCCATTAAACTGGTCCCAGAAGCCATTTGTTAACATGATCTTCATTCCAGGCACCAGCCATCTCCCAACAGCTTAGTGACGTAAATGAGTTTTCCAAGCTTCCTTCAAGAGAAAATAAAAATACTCAAAGTTGCTATTGAAAAGTCCTGCCAAGCTTCTAGGCTTATGTCTTTTGAGGACATTTTTATTTACAGCACCCCTGAGAGGTGGAAAGAAAAGTGTAATCTGGGAGAACGCTCCTATTTGGACAAATTTAGCCAATATCCTGTAGCAGGAGAGAGCCTCAGAATATACTCTCCTAGGCCTCTTTGCACAGAAGCTACTGGGTGCAGGCTGCTGTCAAACTCTGCAGGTACACCACATGCAACAGGCACGAGGCTGCTCATAGCCCTGCCTCGGTAAGAATCCTCCCTCACTCCCCATGGCTACCCCGTTTCTATTCTCTGCATCCAATTCATAATGACCACATCTCTGGTCCCCAAATTTTCCCCACAGGGATCCCCCCAGCATGCAACAGAAATGGAGACAACACACAGACTGGAGGGTAGCATTCCAGCAACGCTTTGGGAAAAGGCCAGAATGTGAGTCTTGCACACTGCAGGCAGAGTCAATCAAGGATAATACATATACGCAGACGACAAGAGAGAGAACAAAGTTCCACGTTTGTATTCATGAAATCCAAAATGCAACAGTAACAATTAACTATAAAATGCTTGTAACCCAAGTGTGATTTTTTTTTTTAATTTTTGGTGGATAGATAACATTTCCCTCTTGGGGTTCAAAATTAGTGCATCCTAAGTTCACCCCCCCAAACCATTCAAGCCTGAAGGAGGCAGGTTTGGCCCCCAGCCCAGGTCACAGTATACTAAGCCAGTGTGGTTGAGCATGACAGAAGCTTGAGATTCTGGCTAAGTTTGAGTCGAACACTAGTTCTACAACTGACCTGCCAGCTTCTAACTTCACTTCTCCAAGACATAATTTGTTCCTTTTTTAACAATGCCAAGAAGAAAAGTGTTCCATGAATGAATGGACAATAAACTTCTAGGAACGTGTTGGGAATTATTCTTCTCTCTGTGTTCCTCATATATTGACTGATTTAATATTCAAAACATTATTCAAAGTAGATGGCATTTTTAGCCCCATTTTGTAGAAGGGAGACTGAGGGACACAGAGGTTAAGCAAAAGATCCACGGCTGCACCCTTGTGTATAGAAAGAAGCCGACTAAGAGCACTTCCCTGCCCCCGATACTGGCCTGCCCTGGTTGATGAATGCTGGCTATTACCATTTTTACTCTTGTTAATGAGGTATGTCCATGAAGCAATTAGGATGAAGTTTTAATGCAGATTCCAGAACACAGACAACAAAATGAGTTTTGTCCTTCAAAGAGGTTCACCTTGGGAGGCTCTGCATGTTCCAAATAGAGCAACATTATTCACTCTTTGAAACCATGGTTTATTAACTCCATGGGGGGCTTTCAGTTTCATTACTCCAGTGCCCCTAATTTCCTTTCTAAATTATAAACTAATATACATCAGTTAATGAAATATTAGATCAACTCCTAAAATAGTCTATTGTTGACTTAGGAAAAGAACTCCTCACATCCCTTCATAGTAAAACAGGAAACTAAAATGCCAATCTATGATGTTTCCCAATTTGTCAGCGTTTGCCAGCCTGATCTCCTTCCCTGGGATCATTGTGGGCAGCACTCCTGAGGCTTGGCGACACAGCTCACCCTGGGTTTCTGTTGCCCCTTGCTGCATCTCTACAAGTAATGAACACCCTTCGTATAACATGTGATATGTGCCGGTGTTCTGCCTCATCGAGCTCACATGAATGGGTGACTAGTGCGCACTGACCCCGCTTCGCTCACCTGTAGGCTCTTCCCACCCACAGCTGCCAGACATCGCTCCCCTAAACCAGTTCAGTTCCTTCCAGTCCTCGGAAGCTAAGACAAATGGGAAGTTTCCCATGAGGTAACCAGTTTTCTTTTTTTCTAAACGGAGTGTAAACATCAAATCAGACTAGGGGGTACTGGGCATGCAAGTGCACATCACTTAGATGGGGCTCAGAAACTGAGCCTTAGAGGTCCACTCCAAG
Organism: Hystrix cristata; assembly: GCA_004026905.1. Classification (NCBI taxonomy): domain Eukaryota; kingdom Metazoa; phylum Chordata; class Mammalia; order Rodentia; family Hystricidae; genus Hystrix; species Hystrix cristata. The sequence goes on along the minus strand of PVJO010005394.1, from coordinate 94,047 downwards.
CATCTACCCCTGGCAAATGCTGGTCCTCCTTCAGATTTTCACTGCTAAATGACATCTCCCAAGTCTACATCTCTGACACAGATCTCTCCTCTGAATCGAAGTCCCATCTATTTCACTAGCCATGGTCCACTGGAAATGCCCATTCCAAGCAGCTCAGAGTCACCAACAATGTGCTCAAAATGTTTCTTCTTCCTGGCTTTCAACTTGTTTTGTGATCACATCCCCACACCACACACCTCTGTCCACCTTCCTTCCCTTATGTGTCACTCTACCAAATTAGCTTGCAATGCCCCAGCCTATCTACACATGTTTGTATCCAACAGAAACATGACACATGGCAGGCTGCAGATTTAGCTCAGTGGTTAGAGTGCTTGCCTTGCAAGCACAAGGCCCTGAGCTCGATCCTGGGCACACACAAAAAAGGAAAGAAATACGATGCATGCCAAAAAAAAAAAAAAAAAAATAAGACTCATATGTAATTTTAAATTTTCCAGAAGCCGTATTTCAAAAGTTTTAAAAAATAATTATATTTTACTTAATGCAATATATCCATAATATTACAATTTAAATAATGCACTCAATAAAAAATTTAAGGCTATACCTTACATTATCTTTTTCATACTAAGTTTACAAAATCCATTATGTACTTTATGTACTTTGCTGCACATTTTGATTCACACGGCTGAATTTCAAGTGCTCAATAGCCATGTGTGGCTAGCATTTAGTGGACTCAACATTGCAGATATAAATTCTACCCAACACTCAAGGATCAGCTCAACTTCATCTGCTCTGCAAGAGGATTTCTGTAATTTCTAAAGCCTCGATATATCTTTCCCTTTTCCAAACTGCCATTATACTGATAGCCAAATGTATCCATGTACTGCATAACTGTAAATTTTGTCTTTATGATCAGGCTCCAAACATAAAAAACAATGTGAGTTTCAGCCCAAGAGTATCTATCATGATGCCAGAAATAACCATTCAATAATATTTCTAATGTATTGATGACAAATTGACAGACCAATATAAGAGGGGAGGTTGAAGGTGAAATCACTGAAACTTGACATAGGCAAAAATTCAGGGACACTGAGTTGGAGAAAGTGACAATTTGTCCCCTTCCATATCATTATTATTCAATTTAATCTGTGTGTCTCTGTGTATATCTATGTATGTATGTGTGTGTGTTAAATTTCAAATGCTGGCACATTAAAACTGTGCCTATAGTCTTCACCAAATATGAAGGAATAACTAGAAGAAAACTAGAGATAAAAAATACATAAAAAGATGAAGTCACAATGCTTTGGTGGTTCCCTGATTAGTTGGTAAAGTCCTCTACTAGACTAGGGTGTCCAAGAGGGATCACCATCTTCTTCACATTGAATCACTAGCACGTGGGTCATCAGTCTCATTAATCCCTTGCATATAATTTTAATAAAATATTAGAGTGCTTCATAGATGAGCTCACATTAATTTAGAAAGAGAAGAGCCAGTGAAATTCTAAGACTGGTACATGAACCATGACGAAGATATATGCATGGTGTTGTTATCAGGTGGGGTCCGATATTCCTGGGTTCTTCCCCTCCTCAAACAAAGAATTGAATGAGGCAGACAAAAAGTAGTTCTAAAGTTTTATTTAAAATTATGAAGAAAAGGAAAGTTGAGCATAACGACAGAAACAGCAAAATGTGCGCCAGGCCTAAAAGGCACAGTAGGAGTTACCACAAAAAGGCATGTTAGCCTTGGGGCTGGGTATGCAGACACCGCCTTCCATGGGAGAGAGCAGGGAGAGCTCCTTCCCAAGGGGTGCCATAGAAAAGAAAAAAAGGGCTGAGCTCGTGGTACCATTCACATTTATCTGGATTCTGTTCTCGTGAGAGTTTTCCGATCCTGTGAGAAGAGGGGCGATTGGAATTTCACACCTCGGGCTGACATCAGGTCAAGGCCACTCCCCCAAGGTCATGTTCCTCCCAGCCAGGTCAGGCCACACCCTATTCCTACATCAGTGTGTGTGGAGGGGAGTATGGAACCAGTGCAGGCTAGGGGACGAAGGGAGGAGAAATACCCTCATGTCTTCCTCACTTTCTAAGCATGGTTCCATTGGTCTGAAATAGTAAGGCCAGGAGATCCCACCTCAGCTCCTTTGGGATGTACAGAACACAGGAGCTTGTTCTTTCCTTCTCTATAGGTAGCTAATTCCAACAGCCCTTCATAGCAAAATGTTGAAAGAACTTACTTGGCACAGTAAAAGAGATATGCAATGATCTCCAAAGCCAAAACTCAACAAAAAAGGGAAAAAAGAATGAAGTCTGAGGAAGGTGAAGGTCACATGATTACACAGAGGAAGTCAAATTCTAATGACAGTTCATAGTACACTATGCTCTTGATGTAGGAATAGGGTGTGGCCTGACCTGGCTGGGAGGATGAACATGACCTTGGGGGAGTGGCCTTGTCCTGATGTCAGCCCGAGGTGTGAAATTCCAATCGCCCCTCTTCTCACAGGTTCGAGAAACTCTCAGGAGAACAGAATCCAGATAAATGTGAATGGCACCACCTGCTCTGCCCTTTTTCCTTCTTCAGCACCTCTAAGGAAGGAGCTCTGCCTGCTCTCTCCCGTGAAAGACAGTATCTGCATACCCAGCCCCAAGGCCGTCATGCCTTTTTGTGGTAACCCCTACTATGCCTTTTAGGTCCGGTGCACATTTTGCTGTTTCTGTTGTTGTGCTCAATTTCCCTTTTCTTCTTTTCTCTATAATTTTAAATAAAACTTTAGAACTACTTTTTCTCTGCCTCATTCAATTCTTTTTTTGAGGAGGGGAAGAATCCAGGAATATCAGAACCCACCGATAACATTCTTAAGTAATAAAGGGGCACGGTGGGTATTTTGCTTTGTTTTGTTTTTTTGTTTTTTGTTTTGGGGGTTTTTTTTTGTTTTTTTTTTTTGTTTTTTGCATGATGAGTATTTCAGGGCTGAAACTGACCTACAGTGGGCTGTTTAATTTCTCTACTTGCAACCAAACTCTGTATCCACAACCTACTCTGAAATTGATCATAAGCATTAGTCAAGGCCCCAGACATAAATTAAATAAGGTAAGTATAGTGTATCTTTCTTTCTGTTGTATTTATTGTATTTGTTTTTATGGCATCTAAGGTACATGTGAATATATGGTGAGAGTGTGTGTGTGTGTGTGTGTGTGTGTGTGTGTGTGTGTGTGTGTATTTGGTGTTACAGAGGCTACACCAAAACAGTGCAGAGCTGACATCATCATATTTCTCAGTAACACTCTAGGAACAATTGCAAAATCAAACTGGACAATGAAAAACAATAATTGTCAGGATGGCCTTACAGAATAATTAGATGGCCTAATGGAAGGATTAATTTTTAAAAGTATGATTTTGACTGCTATGTATTAACAATTTAAGAGCATTTCCAGTGAGTACTTATTTGAGGTTTTCTTGACCTACTAAAATAAGCAACCACCACGGATGGGTGAGCAAGGGCAGTCTAACTGCTGGCAGAGGACACAGCGGATGCAAATGTGGCAGAGCCACTGCACTTATTTCCTGGATCTAGTAAAGAATGAGGACCATTTCAAAACAATTGGAAGACTTTAACAGACACAAGTATCACATCTACAGTTCAATGGCCGAAGAACCGTCCTAACCCTGTGACCTTGCCCCTGAGGTCAGGATGAATCTTTGTTTGTCTTCTGTGCATGTGGATGATAAGCAGACCGCAACCTGACAAGTGCCAGGTAATCCACCAGCAATGTCTCCCTGCATATTGCCAGTTTCATGAAGATACAAATCTGAACGAATAATTTGACCTTTGCTAGATGACTTACACAAGCAAGGAATATGCTTTATTCATCAATATATATCACCAGTTCCTGCCTCAAAGCCTACATGTATTAAAATGATTACTGAACCAAATTGAGATTGCTGATTTTCATTTAGAACCACTGAAAGAAAATTACTGTCTTCCAAAGCCAACACTCTCCACATTACTAACAAACGCACAACCATTAAAACTATATTTAGGATTGCACTACTCAGGAACCTGAAATTTCTTTAAAACAAGAAAGGAGAAGGTGGAGGAAGATCCAGCCCCTAACTGTTTCTAGCTCAGGAATACAGTTTTTCTGCATTCTGAATGCAGAATACTATTCCTGTTTGTACAAAGGGCACAAAAAACGTAGGGACAGTAACATAAAAGAGACCAACCTTGTTCATACTTCAGTGTACTTATGATTTAAAAACCAGAAAGGGAATCTGCAGTTTGGAATGTTTTAGATTTGTCGCAATCAAATATGCCACAAGGCCTCATGCATTCTGAAATTTATCTCTCTGCTCCAAGTCTACTAGCGTTACAAAGAGTCATTCGTAATCTAGGACATAAAAAGCTAGAAATATAAAATATCTGGCTCTTCACACACATTGAAACTGTGCCAAATGAATAATGATAGTTATTAGTCTGAAACGAGAGGACAGATGATCACATATTCCTTGATAGCTACGTTAATAATATTAGAGAAATATTAAATTATGGAATGTGCAACCATTTGTGACTAAAAATCATTTATCATTTCAGTGGTACAATAATGTTCACAGAAAGTCTGCACAGTTCATGACAGAAAAGTCTCCTATACCTTTTGTACCTCCACTCATTAATTCACGAAATAAGATAACCAAGATATAGAAACAGGTGTACATTCAAACCTATATCATACATAAATTTACATGAAAATTATCTGGAACCTAAATATTATATAATTAACTGAAATACAGACTTTAAGCAATTTTGATTTCTTATTATTTTTTCTTTTTGACTAGTATATGTTTGTGAAACACAATAAATACATTCATCATGAGGAATTGAATTGATATATATATATATATATCATATTTTGAACCTTTGTATTTCCCCTTCTTCTCCCTTCGCTCCCTTTTCCCCACCCCCAAATCCCTTTCTATTCCCCCACAAAATCTATCTCCCTGTTTCATAACATCTTTTATTTTGCTCTTTATTTATAATTCAGGTTTCTCATGTAAGAGAAATCATGCAATATTTAACTTTCTGTGTCTGATTTATTTCATTTAGCATTATGGTCTCAAAGCACACCCATTTTCCTACATTTCCTCAAATGTATCCTTCTTTATGGCTGAATGATACTCCACTATGTACAAATACCACATTTTCTTCACCTGTTTATCTGTCGAAGAGAACAGAGGCTGCTTCCAAGATTTAGTTCTTACAAGTTGTGCTGCTATAAACATGGGTGTGTATGTATCGCTATAATGTGATGTCTTTAACTGTTTCAGGAAGGTTTTTTTAAAAATTAAATAAAGCCCAATCACTGGTACAAAGCATAGCAATGCATCTATTCAGATGTTTAATACAAGTATGTGATTCCTTCAAGAGCATTATCTGTCAACTGATGAGTCCCCATCTACCAAAACATCTCTAAGAATGAGAATGATTTCCAGGATAAATTGTTCAGCAAAAAAAGAAAATTCTATACAAAGAGCATATATACCATGCTGTCCTTTGGTTTAAGGATGGAGCAACGAAGTCCACACTCACACTGATTTTCCAAATAGACAGTGAGCCAGAAAGTAATAAAAATGCTTACACTTAGGAATGGGAATATGAGTACTATTTCTCTACCTACATGTTTTTAACTACATATAATTTTTATTTTTGAACTTTGTAACTATTTCTTGCATTCAAAAATACAACAAAGCATCAGGAAAAATGAAAAGAAAAATAAACTGTATTCGAATACAAGTGGTATTGAGTGGGACGCTAGCACTGTGAGTAGAGAATAGAATGTCCTTACTCCTCAGAGATCCATGCCAGAGCATGGGGCCCGAGGCACCGTTACAGCCACACTCACTGGCAGAAAGTTAAGCAAAGAAGATGTGTATGCACACACATTCTCCCAAGGGCAAACGCATACACAGATAGAAATGGAAAGAGATAAAGTGAGACAAAAATCTTAACACTGGATGAACCCAGGTACGATGGGCTAAATGTCTGTGTTCCCTGAATTTAATTTGTTCCTCTAAGGTGGTGGCAGCAAGAGGTGGGATCTTTGGGAGGTAATTTGGTCATGAAGACATAGCTAGCGCTCACATGTATGAGGTTTGTGCTTTTATAAAAGGGTCCCCGGAGCTTTCCCTTACCCTCCTCACACCCTGTAAGGGTACAATGAGAAAATGACCATCTGCAAACCAGAAGAGACTCCTAGGCAGAACTCAAGCATGCAGATACCCGCATCTTAGACTCTCAGCCTCTAGAAGGAATAAATTTTTATTGTTCATAAACTACACGGTGTGTGGTACTTTGTTACAGCAGCCTGAATGAACTAAGACGACAGGGTAAGCCTATTAAAAATCATTATATTTTAATTTTTTCTTCTATTACTAAATAAAATTTAACCCTGAGCCCAGAAAAGCTGCTGGGGGTGACTGATCTCGATGGTAGAGAAAGAGAAGGTGAGGGGGTCACAGAGCAGTTAGGAGATTACACTTGGGAGATGAGATTGGGTTGTACAGACTTCAAATCAGAGAAGAAGCATGAAATGTAAGGATGAAAAAAAACAGACACATATATCTGGAATGAAATTGTCATATTCTTAGTAAACTGGCTCATAAAAAGATAGATAAATTTAAAATGTCAATCAACAAAGTCGAATTGTCCTATAAAAGGACTGCAGAGTCTATCAGAGAAATGCATTTTATTTTTAAAAAGAGTCCCTTCATTTAAATAAATATGTGAGGGGCTGGGGATTTAGCTCAGTGATTAGAGTGCTTGCCCTGAAAGCACAAAGCCCTGAGGTCAATCCCCAGCACCATAAATAAATAAATAAATAAATAAACAAACAAACAAACAAATATGTAATTAGAGGGGTGAGCAAAGAAAGTTAACCCTGCCCCTGCTCACAGGCTCTTTTAATGATCTCGTCTTTGTCAGTTAAAGCAAAGATCCTTCCACCTGGTGCTTCTCATGCCCAAGAATAATGAAGTCATTTTGAAAAACCTGCTATAGAAACCATGATACTTACAACCAGGAAAGCAAATTCTCCCTTAACTTTGTATTTCCTGAAAATCCACACAGTAAATACAGGATCCTCCTATGAAATTATTATTTTTCAAAATTTTTAAAAATACCTTAATTAAAGGCAGAGTGTCACTTTTTAATGAAATAATCAAAATACTATTCACATAATATTCTTTAGTTATCAAAGAAAAACCTAAGAGATTTAGTAGAAAAGTGGCTTCTTCCATGAACATACCTTAGGAGAGGAGCCCAAAAGTGTGTAAACCATACGAGAAGTATGTCCCACATTCTCATAAAATAATTTTACATACTACCTAGAAAATCTCTTTTCCAGGAGACTAAGTCATCAGTCTTCCTTCCTCACCAATAGAACCTTCTATTCAAGAAGAAACAAGCTGAAAATCATCACAACCCCAATGGTAAACTGAGTGATGACTCACAGTTGACTTAACGATGGGTAAGCCAAGTGCTATGCAGAGCAGCGAGAATCACTCCACCTCTGAAATCCCCTGAGTGAAACCCAAGAAGATTTCCCAGCATCCTCCATCTGGACTTCATGTCTGTGGGTAGGTGAGGAGGAACTATTTTACTGTACATCCTATTCACATCACTCCTCCAAATGTCTAGTTAGACATGGCTGCCTTGGTCATCAGGGTGCAACCCTGCAAAGCAACCTAAGACTCCTAAGAAGTCATTTGCTATCGAGTATAATGAGGTGATGCCTTTGCCTTTTTATTACCATTAGAATAAATGGTTCACAAGAAAAGGATGCTTCTGCTATTAAAATAAGTGAGGGGGAAAAAAGCCCAGGTATATAAGTATGTTTTATGTGAACCGCTCAGCCAACCATCTGCAAATCATTTTAGTTCTGTAAGTTAATAAAAAGTGCATGTGCCTTTTCCTCCTGTTTCTCCCCTAGAAGTTTTTCTTCTGTCTACCACTCATAAGAATACATTTTTTAGTTTCTCTTCGATCAATATTTTTCCACTAGCTCCTCAAATAGATGCCATCCCTCAAAGCTGTATGGAAGAACTACCCAAACATGCTTTCTGAGTCTGTGTAAACCCCAAAGTAATCAAACACACCGATTTCCCCCACGTTTTAGCTGGAATCACACCAACAAAATCTCACTGACCCAACGCTACCCACCAGCCCCTCCGAGTGCATACTGGCCTGTTCAGGTCTTTATAATCAGAGTAGATACATTTAAGTGGATTTAAACAGAAGGCTCTGCCAGGATGCATGAAGAGTGAGTATCAGGTTCCCTCAGCACATTTGCCATTAATATTCCGAGCTCATGAATACCAGTGATTTCTTGAAAACTTGACTTTCAATGTCAACTTAAATCTGTTGATTTCTACTCTGTAATTTAGCAAAAACCAATTTTTCTACCTCCTCCAGCCCCACCAACGCAATTACGTGGCATGAGACCCAGAGAGGGGTTATTGGCATTTCCCGTTTACTCCCCAAAGACATTACTCTTCACTTCAATTTTCTGAGCATAACAAACCATTGAAAAAGCACAGTTTGGGCTATTTCTCCTTACTATTAGCAGAAGAAGAAGAGGAGAAGATCAGTGACTTATTTCTAAAAGAAAATCATGTTCCCAGTGTTAGAGCCCAAGAATATTTTGCTGTGGGTAGGTAGAACTGTCAAACTGTTTTGGTCATGGGACTTCATTTTCCATGCTTATCTGGCACACTGAATAAGCAAGACTCATAAGGTATAATCAATTTCGCTCTCTGCTACCTTACAATGTATTCAATATGGGATAATTTGCCCCTGTTCTTGAACAAAAAATAAGGGAAGTAAGTCCTACAGGGAAAGTGAAACACATGAGAAAACAGACGGCCACCAACAAACCTAAGCCTGATTCATATTCCACACTCTTGTCTGCATATTGTAGCGTACCCACCTCCCTGTAGCTCAGGACCAGGCACTTTTCTCCAGGTGGCTACTCACTCCCTGTGCAACCCACGGACACAAGGATACCTCCTCCTTCCCCTTGTGAAAACCGGCTCCCAGAAGAACCCATCTCACTACATCTGGGACCATCTGGACCCTGGATCCTGTGCACGGGAGGCTCACATTGGGTCCTTGGGAAATACTCATAGGTCCTTTTCTCCATAAACACTCTCCTTTGCTCTGGACACTGAAGTGCCTAGGTGGACACTTCACACTGGTCTTCAACACAGAAGAAAAAAAACCTCACACATCTGTGCAATCCTATTTCCAGGAGTGCAGCAGTTTGCTCAGCTGGAGCCTTCTCAACAGCCTTGTGGGGAAGGAAGGGCAGGCAGCCCAAACCCTGCGAGCTAAGGAAGAAAGTCCGAATCAAGTCACCAGCTGAAGATGTTCACCTCGTATTGTCTCCTTTAATCCTCAACGGCCCCGCTCCTTTGTAACCTCTATCCAGTGAGTGGTTTAAGAGGGGGCACTGTCTGTAGTCCCATCAGCCTGGGAAGCCGAGGCAGAAGGATCACAAACAAGGGAGCCCAGCACAGGCAACAGCGACTTGCACGATTCTGTTTCAAAATTTAAAAAAAAAGGACTGAGAGTGTAGTATAGTACAAGGTCCAAGGTTTGAACATCAGCAGTGAAGAAAACAGTTATAAAACTGGCTTTTTGAAACTTCACGTAAAGGTCTGCAGTTGGTTTAGAGTGAGGTGTGTCTTATCCCTACACCTTTATGCCTCTTTCAAAACTTGTAGTTTAATGTCTTGCTAAAAATGCTGCTCCTCTAAAAAAGATATTCGGATGGAAAGTAAGCACATGAAAAGATGATCCAAATTAGGAAAATGCCCATTAAAACAAAATGAGATAGTACTACACACCTAGAAAGAACAAAGTGCCAGGAGACTGACAATACTAAACACTACCACAGATACGGAGCACCAGGCAATCACTGACACATTGCTGCAGAGAGTGCAAAACAGCTCAGCCACTGGGAAGAGAGTCTGGAGGATGCCTACAAAACTAAACTCTTATCGTGTGATACATCAATGGTGCTCCTTGTATGCATATATACATACAAAATCCTGTATATTGATTTTATAATAGCATTATTAATAACTGCCAAAACTAGAAAGCAAACAAGATGTACCTTAATAGGTAAATGAATAAATAAAAACTTGTATAGCCAGATGCTGGAATTTTATTCAAAGCCAAAAAGAAATGAGCTACTAAGGCACAGAAACACATGAAGAAAACTTAAAGACATATCACTAAGTGAAAGTCATCAATCTTTAAAAAGCCACACATTCTATGATTCCTAGCACATGATATTCTGGAAAAGACAAAAAGTATGGAAACAGTAAAAAGGTCAGTAGCTGTCAGGAGTCAGAGGGAAGAACAGAATGTGTAGGTAGAGCACAGAGGATTTCTCAGGACCGTGAGACTGCTCCGTGTGACACCATAATGGTGGATGTGTCATTATACATTTGTCCGAATCTCCAGAATACACACTAAGAGTGAGTCCTACTGGCAATTATGGACTGTGGGTGATAGTGACGTGTTGATGTGGGTTCATCAGTGGTAACAAAGGTATCAATCTCATTCACAATGTTGATAATGAAGAAAGCTGAGGGGTCCAGGTAGTGTCTGAGAAGACTGTTCCTCCCACTCAATCTTCTTGGGAAATTAAAAGTGCTCGAAAAAATAAAGTCTATTTAAAAGAGGGGAAGCAAAACAAAACAAAGTAAAAAAATAAAATGTATTGCTCCTACTTGAAATGATTAGGAATATTTTGTTCAATATCCTCAAAAGCACCATCCTCGCATCATCATCTGTGGTAAACAGAGAGTGATTCTTCTGGTCAGATTTTGGAAATAACCCCAATTTTCCCCACGTTACTTATGGATCATCCACATCTAGAATTAATCATATTTTGGCCTTTGATTCTGCCACAGCACACTATGGAACTCCTGACCCCAAATTCCTCCGGTATTGTACAATATTGGCACAAGGAGCGAGAGTAGAGAGCAAAGGAACCAGGATTCTTCACTGTTTAGGTGATTTTTCTGGCTTCTGACTTATTCTGACATGATCTTTGTTCTTCTTATTTTGTGTTCAGAATAAAAAGCATTTCCAAATTCCTTCCTTCCCTCACTCCCTCCCACCTTCTTTCCTTTCTTCCTTCCCTTTTTCCTTCCTTCTCTTTGAGAATCTGATGAAAATTTTGACTCCTTTACCCACATTATGTTTACAACTTCAAGTATCTATGGGCTGACACTCATTCATAAATTCCCTCAGTTCCCTACCAGGTAAACAATGCTTAATATCATTCATAACCACACATTATAGCCTCTTAATTTTACCACAAAAATGTCTTGTCATTTTGAGGTAGAAATAGGGCGTGGCCTGACCTGGCTGGGAACATGGACATGGCCTTGGGGGAGTGGCCTTGACCTGACATCAGCCTGGGGCACAAAATTCCAATTGCCCCTCTTTTCACAGGATCGAGAAACTCTCAGAAGAACAGAATCCAGATAAATGTGAATGGTACCACGAGCTCAGCCCTTCTCTCTCCCCTTTTCTCTTGCGGGCTTGCCCTCTTAAACCCCCCTTGCCCCTGCTCCCTAGCCTCCCACTCCTTCCAGCCTAACTGCAGCAGTGGCTGGCTATTTTATTCACCTGGCCAAACCAGTCTCCCTTTTGTTACTTAAATAAACCTCTTTAATGCCCTAAAATCCGCTCCTGCAATTCATTGCCTACGCGAATAAAGAACCTGAAAATATCCTCTCTAAAAGTCCCATAACCCTCCTGCATCAATTTCCACGCAGCCAAAATGGGAAGACCATTGGTCCCCATAAGCCAGTCAGTTTTTCATCACTGCCACCACATGTCTATGGGATAACTGCAGTATGCGGAGCCCTGAGAGAGGGTGTGGCTTGGTCAGACACACAGTGTGATCCTCCAGGATACAGCCTTGAGTTCTAATGCCTTATGACCCTCAAGTGCCTGGCTTGGATGTCCTCTGCACTTCTCTGTTAATGGAACCCTGCTCCTATTCATCCACAACAAAGCAGTGAATAAAAATCTTTAGCCCCCCCCCAGCCCATTCTTTATCCAAAGGCTCACGGATCAGCAACATTCTGCCAATGTTAAGTGCTAGGTGATTCTTGAATACATTCGCTGTGCTGCTTGCATATGAATTATAACGCTGACACACGTAAGTTTTAACCCTGCTTTTCACTCAATAAAGGCAGAGGAGCCAAACATCTCTGTTCACTGACTCATAATCTAGATGGTGCAGCCAAAAGATCAAGCAGATGTTGGGGGTTGATGCTGGAAACGAAGTCTACGAGGGAGGATGCTGGTCCCTGAAATTTTATTTCTGGCCACACGGTAATTTGGTTCCACTGGATCAGTAAAGTTTTTGAAAGAATGATTTTTATTCAAGCTTAATTAAATTCTTTAACTCTCAACTTAGCCAAGGAAATACCAGACTGATACAGACAGTAATTTGTCCATCAGAATACATTCTCATGGAATTATCTTAGAAATGTGGTCTTTATCCAAAGGACAGATCAGAAAAACAGTGGCAGTTGAAAAAGATTTTAATCACGGCTTCCTCCCCTTGATAAACTAATACCGGACACAAATTCTTCAAGAAATGTTACTTCTTACTTCAGAATATTTTAAAATAATGGACTGCAGTATTTTTTTTTATTTTAAAATGGAAGTTCCCTATTAAAATGCTGAGATTTTTCAGGCTCCTAGAAATAGACACTGAAAATAGATTGCTATGGCTTGGATATGGTTTGAATGTGTTCCCAAACGGTTCGTGTGATGGAAACGTTGTCCGCAGTGGGATGGTGTTGAAGCGATGGAACTTTTAAAAGGTAAGGCCAGACTGGGGAGGGAGTAAAGTGGAAGGATCCGTGTTGCCTTGTTGCCCAGCATGCGTAAGACCCTAGACTCTAGTCCTGGAACTGCAGCTTGGATGGCTTTTCTAGTGTCAGCACTTCACACACATTGTCACACATCACAAGGAGAATTAAGTGTGTTGCCATGAGTCTTGCTGGAAGCAGACACCTGGAAATTTTCACTTGATTCCTTTTTTTTTTTTTTTTTGAGGGGCTGAATATCAAACTCAGGGCCTTGTGCTTGCTAGGCAAGTGCTCTACCACTGAGCTAAACTAAACCCCCAACCCCACCTGATTCCTTCTGAACTTTGTTTCACAAACCTCTTCTCTTTGCTGTTTTTACTCCCTACCCTTTCATTCTAATAAACCATGAGTGTAACTCATTTCCTAAATCCTCTGAGTCCTTCTAGTGAATCAGGAAGCCTAGGGATGGACATAAAGACCCCTGATATACCTGCTTATCTGAGGAATCTGTAAGTTTTAGTCTAGCAAAACTCTAATACAGCCCAACTATGTATCAACTAATAAAAACTGCATTAATAAAAATTGTGGGCAACTAATAAAAATTGCCCAACTAGTAAAAATTACACTAAACCAAATCCCAGGATGAATTAATGGACACATAAGGCTCTTTTATTTAATTCATTCAACAAAGAACTTTAGAAGGTGTGTTATGTGCACATATCAGATACTCCTCACACAGAATGTAATCATTGTGTTCTGCAAACATGTACTAATAAAAAATAAAAACTGAAAAGAACAAAAATATCCACCAAGATCTCCAAAAAAATCTCATTTGGTACCTGGTAAGAAGAAACACTAAATAACATGGTTGTGCAGTCTTATTCTATCTTTACACTTCAAGAAGAACATTAACAACAGGAATTTTGTACAGAGAAAGATAACCAGGATGGCTGATAGTTCTGTGAACAACCGGTGTCAGCTGGAATACATATTTTTTAAGACTCACTAAAAGGGACTCCAAATAATATTTGCCTTAACATAAGAATGGAGGTAAGAAATTGTGGATGTAACAGCAGGGAACAAAGCTATTTTTTGTCATTCTGCTCTACTCTCTCCAGGATGCTGGAGCTCATCAATGACGCCTACAACACCTCCAAACATTGCAATTTCAACCACGTTTCCCCCGAATCCCCAGAGCTACCGACACACGTGTCCTTGAGAAGCATAAAGCCACTCTACCTGGGGAAACTATTTCACTTAGCACACTACCACCTGAATTTGGGTTTCTATTAGCAAACTGTCAGGAGAGATGGATGTTATAGGTATTCAATAGGATCTGTAACCCTATTTGTGAAAAGGCTAATTCAACAGATTGATGCAAGTAAGAAACTGAGTACCAAGAAGGAAGGCAACATAATACATCAAAGAAAAGTAATATTTTTACAGCCTTCCCTTTGAAAAATAAAGACAAGTTAAAACACTGAGCTTTCAATATTTACAATACTCAAAATATGGAACCAATGAATGAAAGGATAAAAACAATGTGATACACACACACACACACACACACACACGCAAGGTAATGCGTATTTAGCTTGATTGAGCCGTTCCACAATTTATACACTTTTCAAAATATCCTGTTGTGTACCCTAAATATATACAGTTTATTTGTCAATTAAAAATAATAGACAATAATTTAAAAATAGGAAAACACCTAGCCCTCAAATTCTATTCCTTCCATTAGGAATGTGAGAACCAAGAGATGAGGGAAGATAACAAATCAGGGAATAAATATCCTGCTAGATTTCACCAAATTGGATCCAAAGATATTCTCAGGAAAATGCTTCCTGACTAAATGAGCCAAAAATAAACTCCTAGGCTCAAAGAGAGCTTCTCCTCTTAAATAATCAGTGTAATTTAGAGAAGGCCCCCAACATTCTTCCCACACAATGTCCACTGTGCATTTCCAGGTCACAAAGCCACAAGGAATAAACAGGAAGAACAAGGTGGAAGAAGCATAGGGAAGGCACCAGGTAGAACCTTGAAGTGTGCATTCAAATATTTAAGACATGTGGTGTAGAAAAGCTACAAACAGGCCAGATGTTGCTCCTGAAGGACATCTAGGGAGAAGTACAAGAGAAGAGATTTTTGTCACAGTGACGAACATTTGAAGAACTAAAACCATTCCACCTTTATGGGAATCTGTACTGACCTGGGAAAGAAACATACTGAATCCTAATGGGACAGGAGAGTCAAAACCTTCAATCCACAGTGAAGGTAGGAGGTTAAGGTAGTATGGAAGACAATTCTATGGACAATAGGTTGTACCATGTATTTAGTGTCCGTAAGACTCCAAGATTCTATGTTGCTCCTATTTAGTGGATGTTAAAAAAGTCTTTGGTGAAGTGTATGAGCCATGTGATTGGGAAATGGATTAAAATGTTGACGGTGTTTATCACTGGGTAAACAAAGTGACGGAAATTGTAATTTCATACTTTTCCTTATCTAGGCCCTTTACACATACAAGAGTGAATATTTTAGAGCAATTTAGGGGAAAAAACCCTTTCAAAGGAGAAATTATTTCTAAATATACTACACCTGTTGTCTGCAGCTGAGTCTCTGTCTTTAAAACCACACTGGGTTTATTTAACTTCTGATGAGCTGAATTCAACTATCATCATAATGTTATGCTGTTATCATCCTAATGTTATTCTCTTCGTGTTGTTATCATCGTAATGTTAATGTCATAGCATAATAACACTAAGAAGGTGATTTCTAGTATTTACTAACTCTTAGAGATAAATATTTTATCAGTTGTCAAGCTGATAATATGAAAAAATAACCACTTGAATGAATAGACACTTCATTTTCTTTCTCCACTGACTCACTGAGCTGCTTTAAGTTAACTTAGACATTGTGATACTGTATTATAGTAATTAAATATGGGACAGTGAAGAGACCGAATAATCTTATTGTTCTTCAGGTTACTAAAGGCTTATTCCCCAAGAATCACATCTTGCCTTTGAGTTACTCTAAGCTCTGGGCAGTCTAAAGACAAAACAAAACAAAAACCAAATACTACAGAAAAGTGCAAACATTGTACTTTTCCTGTGCAAAGTGAACTTGGTGTGAAATGACAAATCAGCACAGGTCAAGGCCCATACACCAAATGAACTACCGCACTATGAAGAGTTAGCAATATTTAGCTCCATCCAAACTTGAAAAAGTTGGGCTACTTCTGAAACCAACCCAGGAATTACAAAGGACACAGAGAGCCCAGCGTCTGAAGCACTTCAGGAGGTCTTCAGCAGTTTCCAGCTCTTTCTAGGAAGGCCAGAACCCTTCCTTGGCATGGGTGATCCTTGCAGGCACAAAAAGGCAGTGCCTGCGCTCAGAACAGTGGAAGATGGGGCAGAAAGTTTAACACTTACTTCTTCCAGTCTAGATTTGATGGTTGAAGAGCTGTTCCTATGAGGTGATGACACACTCGTATTCTCTTCCTTTAGTTGGAGTCTGATTTTATGCAGGAATGCTCCTTTTCTATTTGTGGACTGGGGCGTGTGTGTGAGTGTGTGTATGTGCGTGTATGTGTGTGTGTGTGTGTGTGTGTGTGTGTGTGTGTGTCTTAAACAGGCTTCCCTCTAATGGTACAGCAAGCTCTTCACCTGTTGGGTGTCCCGGGTCTGTTCTGAATCAAGGCTCTAATTGCTCTGAGAGTCTGACAAGAGACACTTATTGTTTTACACTGATTGAAGGGCTTCTTGATCATTCCTCCCAGGACTGGATGCTAACCAAAAAGTTAAAAACTTCCCAAAGATGACTTTGGAATTCTTCTCGTTCCCACAAACAGGCACTCTGCTTTTCACTCCATAAAAGGTGCATGTGAGCAAGTTACCAGGACACAGAATCCTCAGGATGATTGGTACTCGCTGAGGACTCTTCTCATTCCATGCGCATGGGATCGTGGCACCAGCCCACCAACTCTGCCCACCATTCCTAACGCTGCATGGAGCTTACTCCCACCTGTCCTCCCCCATCGTCCATTCCGCCCTGCTGGGAGGAAATGCTGCTCATCCTCTCTGCCAAAACAAACTCCCTTTGACTCTACACATTGATTCAAAACACAGATCCCCTGGCAGGAATCTCGCACTTCACTCCCTGCAGGTGACCGCAATCATTCCCCACTTTCCTTCATCATTTCTACCCCATTTTCAATGGGCACACAGAACATTTTACCTCATGCCCACTAACTCACGTTCATAATGGATCACTGTGTTTTTGCATGTGTGTGTCTGTCCTCTATAAAATCAGGAGCACTTGAATGGTTGGAGGCACATATTCTAACACTTATAAACACTTCAAAAAATCTTTGCAAGGAAGGGAGACTGTTAAGAAGTGAGCCAGAGAGATGCTGATTGAAGAATCTTTAACGTGGGATCCAGATCAGCAAAACTGAAACTGCTCAAAAACATCCTCTTACTACATTTTAGGGACTCCTCCTCAGACTATAAATTGCATATTTTTAATCCACTATATCTTTGCTAGTACAATATAGCTCTTGGACATTGATCCATTTACGCATGTCTACACATGCACATACATGCACACACACATAAGCACATATGAAGAGGAAAGCAGCCATGTAAAGAATTCTATACTGGGAAGCAAGAGAACCAGGCAAAGGTACAACTCAACAATTTAAGTCTGGACTCCTGCACGGGTGACTACACTTCTCCAGCTTTACTGATCTCATTTGCAAAAGAGAAGGACATGACCAGAACATTCTAGACAGAGTAGAATCTAGGTCTAAATTACCAGATTAAAGGAAAGCACTGTTACTGGATTTTTTAAATGGATAATGTCAGAATCATCCCTCAGTATCTACAAATAGTTTCCTCTTATCCATTGAGGATACATTCCAAAACCCCATATTCTGTCTAAAGCCCAGAACAGCACCAAACTGAATAGGTATTATTTTTCCTATAGATATAGATCTATGATAAACTTTAATGTACACATTAAGTACTAAGAAGGATTAAGTACTAAGGATTAAGTAATAAGTCCTAAGAAGGATTAACAACCATAACTAATAATAAAACATAACATTTATAACCATATACTGTAATAAAATCACCAGATTCACTGTTTTCGCACTTGGGAGTGACTATTAAGTAAAATATGGGTTACTTGCACACAAGCACTGTAATACTGCAACAGTCAAGCTAACAACTCAGGTGGTTGCAAAGGGACTAACAAGCTGGTAGCATAAGCAGCATAAATACACTGGACAAAGGGATGATTCGAAACACAGGCAGAATAGGGCCTGACAGTGGGTATTACACAATTCAGAACACAATACTTTAAAACTTATGAATTGCTTACTTCTGGAATTACCCATTTAATATTTTCAGACCACAGCTGACCACGGGGAATTGAAACTTTGGAAGTAAAACCACAGATAAAGAGGAACTACATTCAATGAAAAAGAAAAATGTATTACGTCAGAGTCCTTTTCCACTATTCTCAAAGAGACACAGTCCTTCCATATGTCTGCATAAAAATGTGTCAAAGTGAATAAATATAAGGAAAAGCTAGCACTTGTAGGATTTATAAGATCTGGGGAATTTTCAATTCACTTTCAGAATTTTTAAACCATTTAAAAATTTCACAACTGACCTATAAGCTAGAGACTCATCTCACCTTGAAGACAGGGAAACTGAGCTAAAGGGGGGTTCCATCTTAAGGTCACATAGCTCATTGGAGTCAGAGCCAAGATTCCAACTCTACAATGCTAAACACATATGTTACAGAGACAGAATTCTGTGACCACCTGGGATCTGAACCTACTAGGGCAGATGATGCACATCACAGGTTCTGGGCTCTGGGATACGCATCTACATGGGTCTACTAACCATCTCATCCAAGCACCTTCCCTTTACACAGGCACAGAGCTACTTCTTGCCCCATCAGCAGGGGACAGGATGTAAGTTACAAAGTATACTCACTGCAGAGAGTAAAGAGGCTTTGGGGGGGTTACTTATATTATAATTTAATCTCCTCAGATAAGTGGGTAAAATAGTCTAACACACTCTGAGAAGAGATAAAATTCAGTATGTTGGTAACAATAAGAAAAACAGGGAACTTACTGACCCATAGCAATTAATGTAACTGCATGATTTATTGCTCCAGGCTATAATCAAGAGATAATAACACCAACTCCACAAAGTATGTCCCAACATTTCATAACCCCGCTAGGTTTATATTAAGACAAGGGATCGGCAACGGCATGTCGTCAAGAAATTACACACACGGATGCCCAAGCACAGTTACCATTTTGATTCAAAAGAGAAAAAGGAACATAAAATATAATTCCACTAATCTGAAAAGAATGTCTTAGGTTTCTCTAGAAAAGATTCATCTGTTCAGTATAAGAATGAGCCCCTGAGCTTCCCAAGAAGTGTCATTCACTCACACAAACGGACCATAAAATCCACCCCTTTAAACCGTATTCGGCTGCCTTCATCAAGCCAGCTTCTCAGAGCGGCAAGAGTGCCCTATCTTCAGTCTCCAAATCTTCCTAGCACCAGAAAGGAGTTGGAGGCGTCACAGCCCTTCGGTTCCACATGAGAATCAAACTGAGTCCCTGAGTCATGAGAGAACTAACCAGGAGTAAAAACTTGCTGGAGTTCAGTGGAGTTTAAGTCCATATATGTTTAGATGATGACATATAAAAGCTAAGAGCAAGGAACTAAATTGAACCCCATTTCACCCCACTAATATTCAAATGACTGTGGTAAATCACCTGTCACCTCAAATATTGTCTGGTATATTAAACATTAGCTCATACATGCTTGATATATTGCTGATTGTTCCTCAAAACCATACTTCCTTTTCCCACAGGAATACTGTAAGCTGCACACATCCCACCAGGCAAAAGGCCACATTTTCTAGCCTCACTTGCAGCTGCATGTGGACACAGACTCTGCTTGGAGTAGGAGGATGTGAGTGGAAATGATGTCTACAGCATCTGGGTCAGTTTTGTTCCTTTTGTAAACTGGAACACAGCTGTCAGGATGACACCACAGGAGACAATAAACCAAAATGACAGAAGGAACCGGAGCTTCGCTATGACTTACAGGGAAGAGCCCCTTGTGAAATCTGGACCACTCACCCCCTGGCCATTATGTGAATTTTTAAAATGTTTTCATTAACTGTATTTTATGGTGTCTTACTAAAGCAGCAGAATTTTACCCTAATTTATAAACTCAGGGAATGCCTCTGGTTAGTATCCCTGAGCCCAGCTCCGATCCTCTACAGCAGCACTGTGCGGGCATCTTTCTCACTGAGGGAAGTGCACAGCACAGTAGGGTAATCACATGGGGGACTGTGCCCTTGAAATGTGGCTACCGTGCCTGAAGAAGTGAGTTTTAATTTCATTTACTTGTAGCTAATTTAAAGCCATGTGTAGCTGACTGTTTATTTATTGGACAGTGTAATCTCTGGGATATCAAAAATTATGAACATTCAACAATTAAGAAGACCCATTATTACACAGAAAGACCCATATTTTAAAGATTATTTTTTTTCTAGAATGTTACAGTATAATAGATGGCCTCAAACCACAATTTTCTCAACATAGACACAGATTTTGGGCCAAGACTAAGTGTATAGGGTTACAGTGGAATTTTAAAGCTGACCATAGCTTGTATTTCTACATGAAGTACCCTGGAATTCCTTTATGTTACCATCAATACACTTAACTTCTATAAAACAAAACTCAGCAGGAAAGAGACTCAGCAAAGCAGCTAGCAACAATCAGTCCATCCAATAAACTGCTGCTTTTATTTGGTGATACAGGGACCTAGGGCAGTCAAACCTAATTTAGGGATACTTGGAATATTTTTGAATTTGTGGTGCTAGAAAGATTTGTAGAACTCCACTTTAGAGAGGTCAAGTTTGCATTTATATTTAAAACATTAAAAAATTCCAGGAAAACACTTGTGCTATGAAGGAGACAAATGCCACTTGAAACATCAATCCCAAACATGTAATTGAGGCTCCGAATACAATTATGAGAAACAAATAAACCAAACTGGGCAAAGTGCCCAGAAACAACAGTCAAATGCAAACTTTGGAGAGAGCAAAAGACAGAAAATAAAAGGGTGGGGATTGCTGGGACAGGATGGGAATAAGAGGATGAGAGAAGGGGTCTGTAGATGAGAGATCAACTCAAGCCAAGAGAACAATAAAGCAGCGGCGAAGGAGCCAAAAGCAAAGTCATTCCCAAAGTCCCAAATGTATTCACAAAAGCCCTCACTAAGCCATTCCCATGAAGGACTGTCATAGACACATAGAAAACTTACACGGTTTTGTCCCAGAGGGCATGTATCAGTGATCTCAACACACGCACACACGCCAGCCTCCAGTGCTGGATGACCTTTAGCAGCACAGGAAACAGGATTTTCTAGTTCCCAATAACAGCTTGAATCCAAATCTTTACTCATTACAAAGAAATAAATGGTTGTTTACATATTTAACCTATCCAATATGAAACAATAATGAATAGTGAAAAATACGTACCACCCCATCATCCCCCTTCTGATTTCACACATGTGCAAGGAAAAGAGGTGTGTTCTTTCACCAGAATATGGAGTTTCTCCATCCTCCTATTGCCAATCAGATAGGAGAATTGCTAGTCTTCAAGTCTCTGAACTATAGAACTTAAATGGGCGAGTAGTTTTAAATCTAATGACATAATCCAAAGAGGACCAAGCTCTGTGTTCTCACAATAAACAAATGAAGTTTTTTATTTCCAAAAGTGAAAGTATCTAAAGCTATAGTTTATAAAGTGTATAAACACCACCCAGATGCATAATGCAGAACAATGAAACAAGGGCTAGACTACAAGATGCAACTTCTGCTTCCAACTGTGCCATAAATCAGCCAAATAACAGTACTAGCAGGTTATTTAATCCATCCTACACCACACTATTAGGACCCTACATTACTAAGATGATAATAATAACAGCATTGTATTTAATCAAATCTAAAATCTCCTCTTTCTCACTGCTCATTTAACACCTTCATCTTCCAATGAGGATAACCTTAAAATCACAAACCCATTCAGTCATGCTTCTGAGATTATGTAAGCAGCAGCATGGATGCATGTTCAATTTGATGGACCACAGATCACAGTATATCCGTGGTCCTGGTGTGTGCCAGGAACTATATATTTACTATCTAGGCCATCTCCATTCTTGGAAGCAAGAACTGCTGTAGAATCCATTTTTCAGATGCAAAATTTAAGGCAGGCAGAAGTCAAATAACTCGCACAAGATCATACGACCAGCAGTCAGCACAGCCAGTTTGAACCCAGACACGTCTGGCACCAAGTCTGTGCTCTTAGCCACCATACTCACTCCTGTCCCTTACACAAGGTAAGGTCTTGAGTCATTTCAAGCCTTCGGCCTCATTAGTCCTCAAAATGGGAATGACAGACCGCATCATGTCTAGAGTCCTGCCAGCGTTAAAACAGGTTTCTCTGATATTCACAGGAACACATCACATCTCCTTGTAGGGCATGTACCATATTTTTAAAGAAACAATTGACCCTTTAATCCTACTCCTTGAATACCTTAAGAAGGATACAGTATCCTTAAGAAGGATATAGTATCCTTTTCATTTCTAAGAAGTAAGGGAAAAAACCTTGCATGACAACACTGTGCTATTTTTGTTTTGGGTTAAGTAAGAATAATTTTAAATAAAGCAGATACAGTAAATATTACCCTTTAGAAAACTTAATCTCAACTTTTGCACCACCTTTTAATTCAGTTATTGTTTAATTTTACGGTGTCAGATATTGAGGGATACTCTAAAAATTATACCAAATTTGGCACACAGCATATAATTTGTTCTGTGGCTACTGAAAAATATGAGCAGTAAAGTGCTCGAACACACATACATGCACGCACACGCGCGTGCCCACACACACACATACACAAGATACAACAGTATTTCCCATTGGATTGAGGACTCTCAAAAAAATGGAATTTTCCCCACCATTTTAGCATCATTTAAGACCCTATTAATGTATGAAATGCCATAGGAAACTACAAAGCACCAGGTCTGTCCTCAAATCACACCATCGCTGTTTCTCTGCCTCCTGAGAACGTCTAAATCTGCCATCACACACACAGCTACTTCAGACTCTTTTATGCAATCAGTGCTCATGAAGAAAAATCTCATACAAATGAATGAAGTCCCCCTTCCTTTCATTCAGGGCTAACTGAAGGGATTCGCCAAAACAAAGGAAGAAACAAAGAAAAACTTGGGCCTGTGACTTCTTCTAGCTATAGACAGGAATTTCCTGTTTGAAAAATGAACTCCAACAATTTCCCCCCTTTTTCGAAGACTCTGGTAGAATGTATTCAAAGCCAATCCACTGTTACTGAGCCAAATCGGGAAAATTTTAAAGTTTTGTGAAGGGAATGACTGATCTGTGAAGGTGATTCTGACTTAAGCCCCTTACGAAGGAGACCTGCTGAGGTCACCTGTCTTGTGAGCAGCGGGGCCCAAATTCCAACCCTTTGGCTCTTTGGCTCCAAAGCTGCCTTGGCAGCAACTGCCCTCCCCCTCTGACTCCCTCAGCAGCCTCTCGAGTTCCTAGAAGACGCGTAAACTCTGGATTCATCATTGTATCTCATAGGCAGGCCGAGCAAGTGCTGACTCACGGAAGAATCATAAATATCCACTGGCTAAATGAATAAATAAAGGAATGAATGGCTAAGATGAACAAATGCCCAAAGGTAGCAGTCACTGAAAAAAAAATCCCTCAGATTTTGGGTGGTACTGAGTGAAAGAGAGACAAGGCCAGAGTAACCTTGTGGCTTCCAAAACCCAACCCAGAGGAAGTACAGGCGGATCATGAGTTAGGGTGAGCTAGCAGGCAGCCCAAACCAGAGCTTCTCCTGCCCTCTGGGCAACTAGTCACGAGTACTAACAATTCTACATTCTCGGGGTTGGGGACTTAGCTCAGTGGCTAGAGTGCTTGCCTAGCAAGCACAAGGCCCTGAGTTCGATCCCCAGCACCAAGAAAAAAAAAAATTCTACCTTCCTTTTCTCTCTGAACACTCCCACTCCATCCCCACCTTAATTCCATCTGCACCCTGAGCTGCTCTGCCTGCCTCCTCTGAACATCATCGTTAAAGGTCTGATGGTGGTCAAGGACTTGCACCCCTTCTCCCACCCAGGTTCCAAATAAACTGAGGACATAATGAAGAGCTGCAGTGCCTGCCCGCAGAAAGGAAAAGAGCACCTTTACTTCTGTTAGAGGCTGTGGTTTTAGGTCTGTAGCAAAAGGCTAAAAATAAATCTCGGTGTCAGTAACTGGGGGCCAGCACTAGTCCGCCCATGGACAGAGGAGCTGCTTCTTGAGAGCAACTTCCTCCACAAACAGGACGAAGCTGAGATGTCAGCCTCATTCCCCCCAAATTCACCAGTCAGGTAAACTCCAGGCCAGGAGTTAAATTAATGACACTCTTTTCACATGGAAGGAAACACAGAGGTGGAGAAGAGTTCCGCACCAATCCTGCAATGCACACGCCTGTCCAGGGGTCTTTCTCATTGTACTTGAGGCTGTCCTTGCTAAGCATTTGCGATCGACTCTGCTGCAGCCACCTGCTTCATGTTGCTTTGGTGGTCACGTGAAACTGTTTACCCTTCCAGGAGCAAGGCTCAACTGGCAACACACGCTTCCCTCTGATAGCCTACTGGCCGGTTCCTACCTCATAGTCTGACCTCATGTTGCCCCCAGCTTCCTTCCCAGCCAGGCAGGGCAAGTTCTTACTTATCTTTCCAGACTTAACCAAAGGTCATCTCAAAGGAGAAGTTCTTGTGAGCACCCACAGCTGAAGTTCACCATGGCCAGGTTTGGGCTTCCACATATGCTTCAGTTCCATCATCAGTGACTTTTCTAGTATGTTATTATATTCTGTCCACCAAACTATAGCCCCCTTAAAAGAACAATTTCATATGTACATACAATATGTTTTAACCACCCCATGTGTAGCACAGATTCTGACATATACGGATAACTACAGATATTTACTGGATTAAAGACATACAAGGAGCTAATGCATAGTTGGACACAAAAATTCCATGCAAATAAAATGTCATTATGGTCCATAGAGAAGATACAGTAAATGCAATCGGGAGGATCAAACATATTTTCTGAAAATAAAGAGTCAATTATAAAATAGGTAAGAGATATCAAAGAAAATTTCGTTTTCTTTCATAGCGCTGAGTTGGGCCCAAATTGACTAGGTCAGGGTGGCTAATCACCTGGGAAGAATATTCCAAAAAACACGGCAAGATGAAAGACACATGTCCAAGAAAGCAAAAGATATGTTAGGGAAATGCCGAGTTTCCCGGTTTGGCCAGGGAGTAGAGTGCACACCAAAAAAGCCTGAAAGAATCGTGAAGAGAGAATCTGGTTACAGAATATATTTGAGTACCAGGTAAAATATACTTTGATCTAACTTATAGACAATGAGAATTGAAGAACATTTTCTAGAGTAGTACCTGGTTAATCATGGCAGAGAAACTATATAATACCTGGAACTTTCTAGTAGTGATGCTAATAAGCTAATAATTTGTTTTTCAATTAATTCTAAATTTCTCAGCATAACAGTAACTCTGAGTTTATAACAATTTGATAATCTCAGTGGAACGATATTTAGGCGTAATAAAATGACTAGTAAGCTACTGAGGATGATCACAAGACTACATATTAATTTGCAGTCATTTTTCATCTTGTTCATGATTCAACTCCTGCACATTTAGTCTATCTAATGAATCTGTACTTACCACTGGTCCCGTGTGTAATAAGCATTGCATATTCTCCAATTCTCTTAATGGCCAGTAACACAAAATGTTGATTTCAGGCAATAACAGCTATGACCATCTGCTGTTTTTTCGCTAATTCTTTTTCACTGCTTTGCAACCGACCATGGCGAGCTTCAGAGATCACCCTTCAAAGAAGAGTAGACAACCAGCAAAACAAGACCATACGGGAATTACTGAGGTGTTTGATTTCAGTACCAAGTTGAACAAATGGATCAGACAGATAGATGGTCTCTAGACCCATCTGCAGTCAATTCTGAGCTACAGCAGCAGAACAACTCCGAGCAAATTCTATGAAGACTCTCTAAAAGCAGCACTAGTAGCAGCAATTGGGAACCATAAGCTTGTTCTGGTATTTTTCCTACAAGTAAGTATTATGGCTTGTGTCTAGATGTCCCACCAAAGCTTCATACGTTCACATGTGGGACTTTCCAGAGGTGGCTGGATCTAAAGAGTATGATGATGGGTTTGAATGTGTGATGCCGGGATCAAGGATGTATGGTTACTAAATTAGCCCACTAACTGGTTTGGCATACTTCTGGGTGTGGATAATGAGAAGGGCCATCCTGGGTGTGAGTGCCTGCCCTAATGGTGTGTAGCCCAGATAGAATATAAGGGACAGAAAAGGGCTGCTGTGGCCACTTGCTGTTTTTTCACTACTTTGCTGCTCTGCTACCTTCTGCTCACCATGAACTGTTTTTCCTCTGCAGTGCCCCTCTGCCAGGCCAGCCTGCCTTGTAGCCAGCCGAGTATGAACTGAAACATCTATCAACTGTGAGCCAAATAAACCTCTCCTCCTAAATTTTGGGTGTCAGGTATTTTGTCTCAGCAATGCGAAAAGTAATGAAGACAAGTCACTTTAGGGTATAGGGCTTGACTTACTGAATATACGAAATAAAAAGATTAGACAAGGACCCCCAGCAGAAGACCAATGCCTGTCTCTTAACCGTCAGCTGATGATTCCCTTCTTCTAAAGACAGTCATTATTCCCAGGAAGAAGATGATTCTGTCTATGACTACTGCCAAAACAGCATCGTCATCTGCATTATTGGTTGTCTTATGTTGGGTCCCTCAGCAAAGGGCCTTTGAGATGATTTGAGTACAGGTGGTTTTTTGAGAAATACTTGCCATTGGTCCCTCCTATAATAAGCATTTAATATTTGCCAATTCTCTTAGTGGCCAGTGGCACAAAGTATTCATTTCAGACAACAGAAACTATGAACAGGATCACACTTAGGAAAAGTAAGAGGAAAAGGAAGACTGGATAGAGAGGAGTGGCTCTATGACACCACTGCAATGTAGGACTTAGCCAGTTCCACAGGGAGGCCTGGATCCAAGGGTGGCCCTGCAAAGTGCTCCCAAACTGCACCTGCCTCAGCTCGTCATGAGATGTGGGCTGTGAGCCATCAGTGCCCAACACCCTGGGCAGCTGGGAGCATGAGGATGTCAGTCCTACTGGGATATATGGGCAGAGAAGTATGGCAGCCACTGTGTTAATGTTAACACAAAAAGGAAATAAAAACAAAGAAAGAAGCATGATGAAGAGAGAAATGGACTAAAAAGAAATAGCTGGATTTAAAACATCTATTTTAGCATCCTAAATCCTCATCATTTATGTCACCTTGGTAGAGTTATGTCCTTTCTTGGTGCCTCAATCTCTTTCCCTATAATGTGCTTTGAGATACCACTGAAATATCCACGATTCTATGCCACAGATCACTCTTGGTCAGTGTCCAAAGCTCTCTTATTACCTACAGCAAAGCTTACACAGATTCCTTAGCGGGCAGGGGCACTGAAAATCTCCAGCAGCATGTGAAGCTCCCTTTGGTTAAGTTTGGAAAGGTGACCTTCAACAACAGCAAATTCAAATGTACACACTGTATTGGACACACAGAAATCCCACAATTAAATGAGATTTGCAGGCAGCAACTTGGGGATTTCGACATTAGATTGAATACAATTATTCAGTTAGTTGTATCTTTATTACCCATGCTCCCCCTTGTGAGGCAATTTTCCTTATTGGAAGTAAAGCAACCCCAACCAAAGCACTTAAAAATGATCCTTTTCCAGTTTTTATTAGCCAGTATCAAAGAAATGACTACTTGAAGCACAACCAACAGGAGGGAATTGGTTTTTTATTGCTCAGTTCATTTTGTTACAGCTTTAGAAGTAGAGAAAGACTCCCCAAGGAAATACTGTCTCTCAAAACAAGCTTGCAGGGCAATCAACAGGAGAGGTCTTGCAAGATGGGGAAAATAGAGACAAATAATAATATATAATTAGGTAAGCAAAGTGTATGCAAAATAACACACGAAAAGTAAGCTGTTGTGGACAGAAACGCTATTTCTTGAAATTTACTTTCAGAATCGTGCACACACTATACACAATCCAAACACCACCAGGTAAGCCTTTCGGAGCAAGAGTGACTGAGTGACTGAGTGACTGTTGTTAAATCAAAAACCAAAAAAACCCCAAAAATGACTATATAAGCATCTTCAATAATCTGAATTTATATAGTAGTACCTCAAGACAGATGCCAGCCAGGGTTCAGGGTCATGAAGAGTAAAATTTCCTCCACTGACAGGACACTGCATCCATTCATCTGATCTGAACACAAACTCAGCAAACAAACAAGTGGAAACATGTATCTCTCTGTAGGGGGCCACATCAATGACTCCTTTAATTAATGTGAGAGCTACATGTCCTCGGTTCACAATCCCAAGCTCACTTCCAAAGTCTGTTTCCTGCTTCTTTAGCTTTATTCTTATCATGATCCGTTATTTGAAGCGGCTCCTCTAACAGATACCGTATTACTTTTAAAGAACCTATCCATTACTTCCAATTGTATTTCTCAAATTAGTTACAGAAGGGTCCTGTATGTTTCTCTTTATTGACAGAAAAAAAAAAAAAGGATGAGAGGAATACATAGATGGCTAAGTTTAAATACAGTCTTGTCTATGTGTACCCAGCCATAGATGCTACAGATCAGCAGTTTCTCTTTTATTTTTATTTTCATTTTAGCAATGTAGACAGCCAGAGGCAGAAGACTTACTACAAACCATTCCAATTGCAGAAGACACACATACTAACCTTTGCATTTTATAAAGCAAACAGAAGAAAAACAGAGATGCAAAGCTCCAAGATAAATTAGATCAATATGAGTTTCAAAGAATTCAAAAGCTTATGACTCTTTAACCCAGAGGGAGACGACAAAGACAAAGAAATGACTGATTAAACATCAAATTTGTAAGATGTTTTCTGTATTATTAAAGTCATCGTATAAACCAATTCCCAAGTCAATCAAAACAAATGTTAGAAAACAATACAATTTTCAATTAAAAAATTAAAAAATACATGATAGCATTCTACTCAATACTAATCATTGAAAATAGTTAAGTTGACAATACCGTAAATTGGTGTGGATGAAATCATTAGTAATTGCCTTCAGCAGTGCTTAAAAATACTTATTCCATCCTCCCTTAAATGTACGAAACTCCTTTTACCCAGAAGAAGATATAATTACATTGCTAGAGAATAAATTTCCAGGTTACAAAATCCTCAAAAGCAAATGTATGTCCATAGCACCTTTTCTTTTAAAGAGTAAAATGTCCAAGGCTAAAAAAGGTTCCCTAGAAATAAGATAGGGCTCTCTCTATGTGTTTTTTAGACCCATTAGGGCTCTAGTTTCATCCTCAGTTGTTCATTTCATGAACTAAGAAGGACTTGCTGGGTGAACAGAGTTGTAGTCATATGAAGTTCAGCATACAGTATGAGGAGCAATGAAAAAAAAGCACAATAGAACAGAAAAAGAAGTAGAGATTAAACTAGAGGATGGTGAATACGAAGTAAGGCAATTAATGTCTAAATAGACAACACAGATTTTTCACCAACAGTGATAGACCTGAAATGACTTCTGATGCCATATCTTCCTAAAGGACCTAAACCCTTAAAAGACCTTTGGAAAATGTGGTTATTCAACAAAAGGGATGCAAGAAGACTAAAGAGAATCAGGACTCGGGGAATGCTGAAGGTCTCAACCTTATCTGACTTTCTGATTTTTCAACAATAAAATAACTTTCCCTAAATGTCCCAAGCAGTGGTTTTTTGTTGTTGTTTTGTTTTGTTTTGTTGCAGAGAGAGAGTCTGGCTGAGTTTTATCAACTAACAAGAGTACTCTACTAGACAATGTCGTTTAGTAATGAACATTTATCCCAGATAATTCTCATTGCAACACATTCTCATTATAGTAACTGCACGACCGTGAAGCAGCTCCCGTGGGCCACGCTGCAGATCCCTCTGCCAAGATGATTGATATACACCAGGCTTTTTCTACCTCTGGTAAACCTGCAAAAGCTACCCAAGGATCCCATCTTGGCTTGTAGGCCTCTACTTTCATCACTGGGCAAGCAATTTAAAAGCCTAGCGAGAATTCCTATTGATAATCTTCTAGCACACTTACATTTTTAGAATGACTGCACCTAATTTCACTGTCAAATCAAGGCAAGGTCTCCGTTTCCTCATCTACAAATTGGCGGTAGTGATAGACACAATCCCTATGATGATAACTAAGATTAATTTCTGAAAGGCTTTATTCTTTAAAATACAATTTAATTGACATAATCATGGAGAAACCACTCAGGGCCTGGCAAGAAAGGCAGGCAAATTCTCAAATATATATTAGAATAACTCCCCATGTTAACTGCTGTATAAAATCTGTACTTTTAAAACCAAAAGGAAATTTAAGACATAAATTCTCAACTATTTAGGCAGGAACATAAATGTGTGCACTTTTCTGAGCCCTCCACTAGCTTTTGTTTATGGGCGGGTATAAAAGCTACCCAGGTGAAGGGCTCTCTCAGCACCAAGATCAATTTAAAGTTAATCATGCTCTGGAGAAGCCAGAGGACAGCCTCTCTGCTTTACTCTGCACTCTGCACACTCTAAAGAATATACTAATTATGTTATATCCTCAAGTTATTACAGATATTGGATAGCCTGCCAATTTGTCAGCAGATTGTTGCCTAATGAGCAGTTAATCTGTCCTTCGGAGAGCCTCGGAAACTGAGCTGAAAGCTTCCTTCAAAGGTGTCTTTCATTTTTGATCACCTATTCCATAAAACTGTCACTTACTCTTTTTTTCTCCCCAGCTACTTCTCAGGGCAATTCTTTGAAACACACAAAGGAAACACAGATTGGGATTTTGGCTGCAATCCAAACAACAAGGCAAGAGGGTCATGGGCACACTGAAGGAGGGCAGGGACTCCCGAGGAGTGGAGAGGATTTCAGGCCTGCCTCCTCTGCTCCCTGCTGTGTGACCAGGCAGGATGTCACCCTCCAAGCTTCTGTGTCAGCATCTGTGAAGTGCGATGGTCAGTGCCTGTATAACGTGCCAAAGGAAGTGGTACCTAGTAGATGCTCAATAACTGTTAAGGACTTTTATTAAAGTGAATGAAAATATAATACGCTTGTCAATAGCCAACCTGCCACATAGTAATTAATCACTTTCTGAGATTTTAAAGAAAAAAACATAAGTAGAATATTGAGTCTATTCTTACACTAAAGGGAAATGGATGCTGCAATTCCATTTATCCTCAGTTTGTTCTCTTCTTTCCTCTCTTTGTATTTACGTTCTTTCTTCCTCTCCCTGTACACCCTCAGTCCTATACCTTGTTTCTTTTCCCAGGATCCAAGCTACCGCTGATATCTGGGAGACTTGGCCTTGGTCTTAAACTTATCCAAGATGCTCCCACAATTTGACCTAAGTACCTGATTGAACCAAAAGGCTCAACTACACACATTTGCAGACTTTTTCTGACTTTGCCTTGCCAAAACCTGGCTTGCTTACAGCCATAAGGTCAATCCACAAGAAATTCCTGAAATCTCACTCGAGAAATTCCAACTGTCTTTCCACTGCTACATTTGCTCGGAAAATGCAAAAAGGAATTTACCACAGAAAGGGTAGCAAACAAAAAATGTTTTAATAACATTTCTACACATTGCTCAAGGCGTCTAAAGTTACAATTATGAGTTCATGCAGTGCGAACAACTGTTTTTCATTTTGTTACTGGTTTAAGAATTCAAATAGGAATTGATAGAATGAGCACATCTAATGCACAACTTAATAGAGATTTACTCCAGAAACAGTCTGCAATTCTCCAACCATGGAACAGGGAAAATGTTGACCATGTGTTTACATTTCATTACCGAGGAAAATTCAGAGATGGTCAGTGATTACGCATGTCAAAAGTTTTAAAGCTAAACCTCTTCGGGGTATTAATAACTGTATTTTGGAAGTTTCTGCCCGATGATTTCCATTGGCCTTCCCTGCGGCTTGTAGGCTTGGGAAACACCCGGCCTGCCAGGCCATTCTACCCTTTCACTGGAGCATACAAGGGTCCTCACTTACCTTGAGCTCCCAGGAATCACCTTCCATGAACTCAAGCGAGTGAGAAGCAGCACACGAAGGTGGGGGGGAATGGCGAGGCAGAGTCATCAAACAAAATACTTTCTCCTAAGAGCTGAAGCATCCCCTCCCCTTCCTGGTCCCGTCTCCACTAGCTTGACCCAGACAATAAACATGGCTCTGTCTTAAAAAAAAAAAAAAAAAAAGAGCTGAAGCTACTTCTCCTCTAAGTAACCTGTGGGATTTTGTTTGTTTTATGGTTTTGTTTTTAGACAATATATACCTTTTAGGCATTTCAGGAATTGCAGATAACATCCTGAGCTGTCATGATTTAGACAGCAGTTCACTTACCACCTGGATCTACATTTAGCACATTAGGATGTGCAGTCTTCTGTGAAATAGCACTTCTTACCTGGCTCTGAAGTTACTGACTACTGTGGTTTACAGAAGGCCTGTGTGTGTCCCCCGAAAAGGTTCACGTGTTGAAACTTAATTCCCATTGTGAGGCATTAAGAGGGTGGAAACTTAACCAGACTGTGGTATTTAGAGGTGAGGCTGTTGAGAAGTGATCAAAATTATATAAGGTCATTGGGGTGGTGTACCATGACTAAATCTTGATGGCTTTACAAGAAGAGAGAGAAACCAAATACACACCGACTCACTCCCTATCTCTTGCAATATGATGCTCTGTAGGTCCTCATAACTGCCAAAAAGGAGGCCTTCACCACATAAGGTCCCTGGTACCAGAAGTGTAAGCCAAAGTAAACCTCTTTGCTTTTAAGATAGCCCCAGGTATTTCACTTTAGTAACCAAAAACTGAAACAATATACTGGCCTCCGTGCCAGCCTTCTCAGACTCTGAAATTGCTTACAGCAAGTCTTTTCCTACCTAGAGATTAAGACAGTGAGTAAAGGGAAGAAGAGGTCTGAATTTCTGTAACAAATAAAACCTGCAATCTTGGGAAGTGCAGCTCAGACTGACTTTATGGCCACGCGGAAGGGAGAATGGCTACTGTGGCCCCTCCTAGCAGACACAGTCCCTACAAGTGCCTCAGCGCCTATAAAGGGAGGTTCTCTGTGTGGTTCTAGTCAGTTTGTAGCTTCTGATAAGATATCAGTAGCAAATAATACCGATTAAAGTCTCATAACATTAAAGCACTGATTCAAGGCTTTCAATATAAATGCAACTAACAGTCTTGCTTCAAGTTTAGTAGATCTACATGTTCTCTGTTAATAAAATCACAGCACTGCTATAAACTGAGTCCATATCCATAACTGCACTAAAAATAAGAAATACCTTCTCAAGCCCAATTAGTAATGCAGGAGGTTATATCCCCTAGAAGGCAAATAAACATGTACAATGAGTAAACTTACCAATTAGTATCTAAATGTGTTTCAGTAGAAACTCATGCACGAAGTACCAACACACAACACAGAATTAACTCAGAAAAAGTGAGGGGAAAGCTTTTCAATACCTAACTAGAAGGAGCGATTACATTAAGGGGAACAAGTAGCAACATGAATTGGAAAAACATAAAACCTTCCATCAAATACAATCACATGTGACGGAATGTTTGCTAGCGAACTTGGCTTAGGGTCAGAGGGCTGATGGCCTTCCTCAAAACAGACCTCTCTGCACCACATCCTTCACAGCGATCACCTTGTCACACGGAGGACTCCTCCCCCCAAGGAACCCAGCTCAGGTCCGCACAGTTCTCATCATCGAACAGTCCCAGTGCCAAATCCAACTTCTGTGCCTTACATGCATTATTAGTCTTCGTTCAGCACCCTGAAATTTCCTTTTCATCAGGTCAGCTCTTCAAAAATTACGTCGAAGGTACAAAGTTTCTAAACTTCACTTCTTTCTTTCTTCACGCCTTCAGAGAATTTGTTGGCTCGAGGTTTTATTCCAGCTGCTGTCACACATTGTAACCCATCTCTAAGGCCATTTTGAAAATGTACAATATCTAGAAAGAGTCACCATTCAAACTGACATCCAAAGCTCTGAAAGCAGCTTCCAGAGATAACACCGAATGTGGGCTAAGGGCAAAAGTGACTCATAATTACTCAAAATCAATCCAGAATTCATTTTGTTGCATACAGCAGAGAGAGGTAAGATAAAGCTTAAATGACTCCTAAGTGGAAAGAAAAAATATCTCTCTATTCTCTTTTGTTTTAAATATGCAAATAGACTCCCCAAATCTCTGAAAATATCTTCTCATTGAGAGAACAGACAGTATCATTAGCTGCACTGGTGCTTTTATTTGAAAAAGCCAGTGGGGTGGTACCTCTTATCTTCTGATTTCCACCAGGATGCAATTATTTACTGGAGGCACGAGATGAGCACCTGCTTCTGTTGTAGAATTAAAGGGACCCTTAAAGGTATCCTCAGGCCAATCTGCACATCTCCCATTAGTCAGGCAACATCCGCTAGTCAAAGTAATAAAAGGACTGTACCTTTGACGAATTTCCTGAGCCTTTTCCTTTCCTCCCCTTAAAGGAATCCCAAATCATCTGATACAATGTAACTGGATGAAAGGAATTAGCAAAGAATCTAGGCAGAAGCTCTGCCCAGTGATTCTGCTTCATGGTAGACTGATAATGTAATACTTTGCATAAGACCATAATTGGTGCCCTCCCACACTGAAAGAGGCTGAATGTTTGTCTCTCTCCAAAGTTCACATGCTGAAACCCCAACAGCAATGTGACAGTATGTGGAGGCGGAGCTTATGGGAGGTAATTTGGTCAAGAGATGGGGCCTTGCCTTGGTCCCTCTCTAGCTCGCCTCATGAATGAGATTAATGCACTCACGGTGCATCCCTGTAATCTCAGCTACTCTGGAGGCTGAGGCAGGAAGACTGCAAGTTTGAGCCCACTGAGATCCTGTCTCAAAAAAAATTCTTCAGTATCACAAAGAAAAAGAAGAAGAGAATGAAAAGAGGGAAGGGGAGAGGAACGAGAAGGGGCAGAAGGGATGCATGTGTAGATACCAGAAAAAGCTGGCAATCTGAAGTACAGAAAATGGCCTCACCAGAACCTGATCATGCTGGCACTCTAAGCTCTGAGTTCCAGCCTTCAGACTATGAGAAATAAACTTCTATAGTGGGTAAGCCAGCCAATATCTGACACTTGATTATAGCAGTTTCAGCAAAAACAAGCATAGAGGGTATTCACTTCGGTTTAATAACACAGTAGTTAAAAACAGCAATAAACTCTCCAGATCCTCAAAGCTCAGGCCCTCGCTTCCTATAAGTCTTGGTCTAAATGCCAACTTCTCAATAAGGCCATGGCCGATCAGTTAAACCTGCAATAACCTCTCCCATCCATCCTCCCAATTCCCTTAATCTGCCAGTTTTCTTTATGCAGAGACAGACCTTAGCCTCTAGTAATAAACCACAGTTACTGAATTACTCTTGTGTGCTAGCAGCCCACTTCCCGCCCTTTCCAACAACACACACTCTGACACACACAGAGATATAAAATGACAGGGACAGGATCTGTATTTACTGATTCAGCAGAAGCATCCAGAAGTCCATGGCACATAGTGGAATGCAGAAAGTCGACACGTACTAGTTCACGAATGAACCAACAACTCCACGTTACACAGAGTTGGCCCAGAGTCAAATTCAGCCCCTACTCACTACACAACTCTGGGGAAATCATCAACCTCTCTGTCCTCAGTTTCCTTGTTGGTAAAATAGGGCACACGTCATTCCCTATCCCACAAGATGGTCTTGAGGATGCAGTGGGGCATGTGATATCCTTAGAGTCTT
Source organism: Hystrix cristata (assembly GCA_004026905.1). Taxonomy (NCBI): domain Eukaryota; kingdom Metazoa; phylum Chordata; class Mammalia; order Rodentia; family Hystricidae; genus Hystrix; species Hystrix cristata. Next base: position 58,081 of record PVJO010005394.1, on the reverse strand, counting down.
GCCTGGACATGGCAAACATTCGATAAGCATTAGCTATCATCATTATTATTTCAAGATATGTTTCCCGAGGTGGTGACGGATTGGTGATGATTTGCACTCTAGGCAACTGGCTCTCCTCAGCTGACAGCAGCAGTCTGAGATGGTGAAAAGGTTCCCGGCAGGCCAGGGAGCTACCAGGGGTCAGACCGCTGGCTCCAGCCTCTCCCGCTCCAGTTCAGCAATGCTCAGGGCTTTGCGAAGGAGCTGTTAACATGGGAAGTGCTACTGCCTCTGACCTGCTGAAGTAGAATAAACATAACAGTGCAACCACCGAGTAAGTGAGGGTGAGGCTCAGAAACCTTAAAAGGCAGGGAAAGCAGCTCCCTTCTTCCTACTTGAATTGAGATTTGTTTATCTGGCTTAAATGGAGTCAAAGCTAATGGTTCTAACGGCTTTGAATCACCCCGCTCATTCTCCAGATTTCTACACACAGGCTATAACTTACACTTTCTGAAAGAAGATAAGAGAAAAAAATGGTCTTCCATAAAGAAGATGTTCCAGAGCATACTAATCATTTAGATATCCGCCTGTGTTTCTAGAAAGCTAAGGATCAAGAACGGTAGGGTAACTTTTTCTGCTGGACAAAAACTCAAATTGGCTCAAAGGCAGTAGGGGGTGGGGCTGCAAATCAGATCATTTATCTGAATACTCACGAAACAAAACACTTTGGAAATAGGCACTAAGCGTTCACACAAACTTTGATCTAGGCAGAAAAGCAGGGAGTTAAGGACCCACTGAGTTAAGAGGGGATGTGAGAATAAGTAAGGATGACAGAGATGAGAGGGAAAGAGGATGACAAAAGCAGGAGGAGTGTTTACTGATTTCTTGGCAGTAATAGCTTTAACTTCCCTATTAATTACAACGTGTCTTCCCACGGCTAATCTTCTCTTAAGAGGTCCATTAAAGCATTATGAGAGTAAAATGAAATAAATGACCACACAGTCAAGGAAAAGATGATGACTAATCAGGCACTAAGGAATTCCTCTCATGTCAGAGAACAAGGACCCCAGGAGAAGAAGCTGAAATTAAATTCCAGATTTCCAAATTGATGCTCTGGTTAATCTCTTGCAGAAAAGCTGCCCCAAACTTTAGAGTATATGTGATAAATGACGGGGGAGTTTCAGACAGGATCCAAGATTTTCCTTTCCTACAATCTCCCAGGCAACCCCACTCCCTGCCTCGGTTACCTTGTTTTGCAAGCTTTTGCCCCATTGAGTCTGCTAGGTAAGGTAGGCCTCCAGAATAACTTCTACTGAAGAAAAGTTTTTCCATGAGCAGAGGAAAGTAAGATTACCAGTGAAATACTGGCATTTTAAATATTCTACTAAGTCAGCAGTATCTGTCTAGTCAAGAGGCATCTGCAGGGTGGCATCAACTGCCATGAATTAGTGAAACATAATCATCACAGATTTTTGAAACATACACAAACACCAATATTTTATAGTTGAGGGGTCTCACTGCAGTTTATTGATACACATTCACTGATCATTTCCCCCTTATCTTTGAAATCTATCATGCCTAAATTGTACTAACTCTAGAAAACTGTCTTAGTTTGCAGCCTCCTTTGATAACAGAGTACCGTGACTAGGGGTTGCTTTCACTTTCTTTTAAATTTGACATTTTGGATAAGAAAGATGGCACACCAAATTCCAACAGGCTTATTTGCATAGATTTTATCATGCAATAACACAATATCACAGTGTTGATCATACTACCTTACATATAACCTTACTGAGGAGGGGAACAGTAATAATGGGAGGAGGGGATGGGGGAAAAGGTCACATTGTTTCTGTTTATCTGTTTTTTTATTTTCCCGAGCGTACTACAGAGGAATCTTGATGCTTTTTTTTTTTTTTTGATGCTTTTGAATACAGTCCATGAAAACTAAGTGAATCTCTGACCAAAACTCAGTTTCTGCCCAAATTTTCCTATTGGCCCCCTTCAATCAGCTGAGCACAAGAAGTTTTTCCTATAAAAAGTCCACAGTGTATCTAAATCTGATCCCAGTAAAATCTGACTTCAGCCGAAATGAAAATGCAGAGGTAGCATTTACCGGAACAGCTGGAGAACATTAGTTCCCTGTCTCTCTTTTTCTCTCCCAAGGGTTGAAAATTCTGCTGTTCAGACAGGAAGTCGTCATATACCACACACTGCACGATACAAGAATGCTGGTATACAAGAGCAAGTTGCAGAGGATTTAGGAGTTCTGTGGAGGGGTTTTGTTGAAGAATGCACAGGAGTGACTCTAGGTACTTCTTGGGCTGCCATCCCCTCCCCTCCTCGAGAGAGCGCGCGCGCGCGCGCGCGCGCACACACACACACACACACACACACACACTTGCTGCTCAAATGTCACAAGCTATGCACACTCAGGACTGACGAGCACACGGAATAATTATTGAAAGGATTTTAACTCATGTTAGAAAGCTTCATCTTTCATTTTCCACACATTTTAAAAACATGAACTTGAAGACATTTGGGGGAGTGGCCAAAATTCTCCAACAATCTTTTCTGGTATCCTTTCACATCTGCTGTCAAAAAACGACCTTTAACTTAAAAAAAAAAAAAAAGTTGTCAAAAATATCACTCACATAACTGCCCAGGATATGGCTGGGATATGGCTGTACAGATTTAGATACACAGATTTGTGTATGTGCACACATACATACATGGAATTTAAAACATGATGATCTAGAAAAGAATGATTTAAACAAAAGGTTCATGTGGATATGGTTTTTTTAGGGTCGGTTTCTGCTGTAATTCCACAGAGCTGCTGAGAAATGAACGCAGATACAAACAAGGGAAGAGACACCCGTCTGTGGCCACAGCTCCAAGTTCTGAGCAGAAGGTAAGAGTTTCCGTAACACTGCATTCTGGAGGGCTGTTCCGCATTCCCACCAGTCTGGGAGCGCCGGCCCCTCCTTGGTAACCGCCTGTCCTGCGGGGCGAGTCGGGAGACCCACAGTCTGTCGGGCTCCAGCCGAGCTCGCTACACACAAACCTTAACTTCTGAACTGCAGAAAGCGCCTCTGCCTGGTGCGTAGCGGGGGGATTCTGTTAATCAACTTGAGTTACAACACTACGGTTTTATGCAAAGAGGGGGAGGAGGGACGAGGGAGAAGCCAACCCACACATCCATCATCCTTTTAGGAGTAGGCGGAGTTTAAAGTTTCCCCAACTTCCAAGCTCCCACTTGACAGGCAATATTTCTGTGCAACTTCCAGCCCCACGTAACAGATGGTCCTTTGCCCGTCTTGAGCCCCAAGAGAGCCCAGACAAAGCTCCCAGCCATCCCACACCCCGCGGGACTATACGTGGCTATTTTCACGGAGTTGTCAGACCGGGGGCAGTCAGCAAAGAATGGAAGCCTAACTTCTCCTTCCCCAAGAAGTTTTTTCCTTCCCTTTCTTTCTCCCCCCCTCCCCACCCCTCACCCCCCCAGCTACAAGAAAGTCCAGGCAACTGGATCACAAAGGCCTGGGAAAGTTTTACTGCCTGATTTTCCAAAATCTGCCAAACCACCATGCTACACCCCAGGTGTCCAGGGAAGGAAAGTTGAGGCGCACGTGCTCAGAAACAGCAGAGCTGCAACTCGAGTCGCCCCAAAGACAACCGGGGAAGTGGCTCTCAGAGACCCCTCCCCTGTGGAAACGCACCCTGCGGCGCCAGCCCACTCAGGAGCCGCTCGGGGCCAAACGGGAAGGCGACGGCCTAGACGGGCGCCGAACGCCGCGCGCCACCGCGGCACGCGCGAGCCCTCCCGGCCGGCCGCAGGGCGGGCGGAGGAAGGGAGGGGGCGCGGTGCGGCCCGAGGACGGGCGGCCACTCACCCTCACTGCCGTACTGTTTGCCATTGTTCGCGCCCATCCTGCCGCCGTCATGCCCGCCGTCTCCCGGGACACCGCATAGCTGGGGCGCGCCTCCCGCGCCTCTGGCCCGAGGAAAGCCCGCCCGACGGGACCGTTAGCTGCACATCGCCCGCGCTCCGGCCGTCCGGCCCGGCGGCCCCTGCTCCGCGCTGGGAGGGCGCGCCGGTCCCCTCCGGCACCCCGGCGGCCGCGGGCGGGGCGGGGACCGCGGCGCTCACAGCCCGGCGGGAGCGACGCCGCCCCGAGCCCGCGCCCCGGGGCCGCCCAGAGGCTCGGCGCGCCGCCGCCGCCGCGGGGTCTCCATGCGCGCCCGGTGCCCGCGGTGCGCGCCGGCCGCCGCCTCAGTGCGCCCCCGCGCGCGGCTCCCCGGGGAGGGCGCGGCGGCCACTTGTTGCGGGCGCCCGAGCGAGCGGAGACGCGCGGCCCGGCGCTGCTCGCCCGCGGCCCGCACTTTTGTTAGCGCCAGGCGCCTCCTCTCGCCGCCCAGCGTCAATCACAGCTGGAGCCCCGGGGAGGAAGGCCGGCCCGGAGATGCGCGGCCTTTTAAAGGGGCAGCGCGCCTTTTCGGGGCGCCCTTTCCGCGCCACCCGCGAACCGTCTGGAGCGCAGGAGCGCGCTCCTGGCTGCGCTTCACTATTGTTCTTTGGTATGCTGGGCCCCACTTTGTAAGGTGAGCTTCCAGGCGTCGTTCGGAATCCCCTGGGCTCGTCTGCAAATACGGCCTGTGTTGGGTGTGTGGGCGTCTATGACAAACACGCCTCAGGTCGGGTTCCGACAGGTCTCGGGGATCTGCGCTAGCTGTGGCCGGTGGGCCCAGGCTTGGGGATGGAGGGGAGGAGCGGAGGAGGGCAGGGGAAACTCCAGGCAAATTTAGCTGGGAGTGGTCCCCGGAGGGCAGGAGACAGTCCCCGCCCCGCGGAGGAGGCTTCCTGGCTCAGAACTAGCGTGAACTTTGGAGCCAGGAAATGTATTTTCTCTCTCTCTCTCTTTCTTTCTTTCTTTCTTTCTTTCTTTCTTTCTTTCTTTCTTTCTTTCTTTCTTTCTTTCTTTCTTTCTTTTTCCTTGTGGTTGGTGTTATCCTTTGTTTAATACCTTACACCCTCTTTTGGACATTTACGTGGCACTCATAAAACCTTAAAAGAGCCCGTGGTGAAACTCTTCATTAAATAGAAAAAGGAAATTCTTAGTAATGTCATCTTCCCTTTCCGTGTAAGTACCTAGAATATTACAACTTTACGTCTTGTAAAGATCATGGATATTCGTCACGCAAATCTCCTTGTAGGAAGGCGAGCACGTAGCAGTCTCTCCTTGCAGGTCCTGGAAGTTGTAAATTAAATTGAAATGTATATAATGATGCATATGTTACACAGTATATACATATACATACATATGTGCACATATAATACACAAATAGAGAACCAAGAGTTTTGTATCTATATATTTCTTGAAAGACTTGGGACCGCACGCAGAAATTCTTACTGATTTGACTTCCTATAAATGTATTTGAGAAATTTCTTTTAATTTGCTACATTCCTGTTTCTTAAAGATAAATTAAAACATCACATTTCAAAATTTAAAAATCTAGGTTTATAAGTCAGGAAATACCGTGTACTGAAATACTAGTAAACTCATCTATTTTAAGGATGGAATAAAAAGTTTTGTATTGTATTGATAGCATTGTCTCGAAGTCCAAAGACATGAAAAAAGTAAATTTTGTGGCCCCTTTTAATATTTAGAATCTAGCACAGTCCCTGGCCAATAATGTGTAACTACCAAATATCTGGTGAATTAAATTAAAAACCTGTTCCATGGGCCCTAAATGAAAGAAGAGCATCCAAAATTTGGAAGACTAAATGGGTTTTCAGAGATTCTACCTGAAAGCATAAACTCCACCGAGAAAGGAGCTGACAGCTACATTATCTTCCTGCAGAAGGAAATTTCTGCTCACCTACTCCTTGCGATTTTCTGTCACGACTTAGGAAGCTACCAAAGATCTCATGGTTTTGAGGTTTGGATGAAGACACCAGCCTCAAACTAGTAGGAAAAAAACGAAGCTCATTTTGATGTCTGATGTAGTGTTGATACCTTGCTTTTTACATACTGTTTTCTTCCAGATGTTCTCAAATCTCAGCAAAGGGGCAAAAGAAGAAACCGAGGCTCAGAGTTTAAATGCTGGAGTCACCCAGGAGGCGCAGAACAGGTGGATTCCCTCCCTGTCCACTCTGCTGTCTGTTGACCTGGTCATCATTCAGCTTGGAATGACTACCTACCCTTGCTTTTTGGTTGGGGCACTTTCCAGGGTCTTTAACATCAAAGTAAAGCTGACAGTGCACAGGACATTGTAGCCACCAATTACATTTATCTTCTCTGAAACTACAGTCTACAAGTATTTTTGAAGACTCTACTTCCTGCCGTAATGGGGAAAAGGAGCAACTCAGTTTATGAAATTTCAATTTAAAATAGAAAAATAATTTATGTTTGACATCCTTCTTATTATAAAAATTGATATATATCCATGGCAGCCTAGTCACTGTAAAAGCTTGAAACGAAAACTTACTTAAGCAAAAGAGAAAGAAAAGTACTATTTCTGATTTTTCAAAAAGGTGTATTCACATGTACATCTATTTTATCTTTCCAAATTAAGATACTGTGCAAATAGAGTGTATGATTTTAACTAAAAATTTTAATATTTTCACCCAGCTTTCAAACCTAAGCCCTGAACTTTCAATACCAATTTGCAAACTTCTTTGAGAAAGAATGTTATGTTTTTCACCAATGTTTTCCTAATGTCTAGCTAGCAAAATCCCTAACACAACCCATTCAGTCAGTACTTAGAGAATGAATGAATGTTAAGCAGAGATTTAAAAAAAAATAAAAAGATCCAAATGTTATTCCATTTCCTTGTCTTTGCCTTTTTAAAGTGGCTCACAATCACTGAAAAAAAAATGTGAAGGAAGCATTTTAAGTCACATAAAAACAAATCCTTAACCCTTAAACTATTAGAATTAACAAACTGTCTTTATGAAAAGAACTGTCTAAATGATAAATAGCACCCATTGGCAAACTAGATGCAAGAAAGAAAAAGAACGAGGTAGCAAACTCTGTTTATTGTTACGTTTTTCTTTTCCTTTCCATTTTTCAGTACTAACTCAGTGGTTGTTTGGCTGCTTTAATAAATACATCAGTGCTCTGAGTAGTAAAACTATGGATTTTTTTTCCAGGATTTTCTTTTAGAATATTGAATTCAAAAGCCAGCTTGATTTATAACCTATTAGGCCCCCATTTTCTGTGGGGGTGGAGCCACAGAGGTGAAGGTTAATCTGCACTTGGGGCTGGTGATGGACCGGCTGTCAGCGTCACATTAAGGGGGCCACCATCCGGTCGGGCCCAGGAGCCAGTCAGTGGCCTCCTCCGTTTGTCTGGTCCTTGGCTGCCAGTCCTGCAGAGGAGCACACAGTTAACCACAGGCCTCCTTGGGAATACTGTAGACAAAATAAACTCTCCCTTAAAACCCATTCCGGAAAGCATTCAAAGCCAGAATCCCTGATTTTTAAAAAATACTAAAGATGATCATAAGAGATACTAGTCTGTAAAGAGGAAAAAAAAGAATGAAATGGTTGCATGATATGCGCTTTTGCTTTCAGTTTATTCACATTCATTTTTGAGTATTTTCCCCTCTTGAGTACACTGTTGCCTTCAAAAATCTGAATTACCTGCTTATCTTCAGATTTTTTTCAGTATGTCTGAATATGGTTAGATTTGCATATTTGGTTAGTGTAATTATAGCAGAAAAAGCAACTCCCAGTTTGAGAATAGGCTACAGTTTAAATATATGTGTTAACTAAGAGAAGAAATACTGCTTTTTAATCAACATAGATTCATCATCAAAATCCAAAGTTGGATTCTTGGTAAAACAAATATTTATGTCACAATATAAGGATATAAATGACTAGTATTATTTTTATGTCTACCAAATGCAGTATATTTTTATTCAAGAATTACTACGTGTTACTATTATATGGCTTTCAATATTGCCCAGCTCATCCAACACCCATTATCCCTTACCTTCCCCTTTGCTTTTCTCTCTCTCTTCACATCAAAAGTTAAATATTTGTTTTTTTCAATGTAACTACCTTAGAAATGGCCATGTGGCAATGTCCTTACCTGGAAAATGTAAATGAAATTCACCACCTAAAATACATTTTGCTATTCAAATAAAATGCAGAGATAACTCTACCACAATTTATCCTCTTCTTTCCACCCTTCAATTCCAGTGTTTTTCAGAACTGTGGTAACCATCGTGCTCAGGAAAAGGACAAGAGCATTGTAAAGATTATAATCTAGATTCCCAAAGATTTCCAGCCACCAAAACAATACGAGCCACATTATACCTCCAAATTCCTTATAATAAAGTCACAAAAACTATCTTTATACTCTTCATAGTTGGGTTTTCCATGACTCAAAGCCAACTTCAAACTTAAATATTTTGTTCACTTAAGAAAGAAAAACAGATACTATATACTCTTTCTATTCATAAAAAATTTTTTTGTAAATACATTGATGCTTAATTGGCAAATGTTATGTAGGAAATATACTTAGATAAATCAGCCACCTTTTCTTCCACTGTCCCCTTAAAAGTCACTCTGTTCACTTTTTACCATACCTAAATATATTTTTGCATAAAGAAGTAATAAACATTTACTCCACACGAAAAAGGATATTTTCAATGTTTTTATCAAGACTATATTTAATCCCAAAATGTTATGTTTATATCCTTCCATATAGGAAGGATATAAAGTAACATATGGCATAAAACAGCACATTTTCTTTCTCAACTATAGATAATACAGAATTTCCTGCACTTCAGTGTAATTTTCTTTCAAACATGTTTTAATATAGTTTAGAGTCTTATGTGGAATAGATGCATTGTTTTCTTGTCACAGTGAATTAATTCCCTGGGTAAACAGTCGCCACTGTGTCGCTTTTCTATGACAAACCCAAAGGACTTTCCATCCAGGACCAGCCACTCTCCTTTCGACCTGTTAGTGAGCATCTAGGTCATAACTGTAAAAGGCTTTGTAGCTTAGCATGTGAGAGTTTAAAATATCAGCTGTTACTATGCTAATGTTGTGTAACAAGTTGTCCCAAAACTCAGGTGCTCAAAATAAGCAATCGTGTTTCATACGTATCTTGATCGTGGGTCTGCAGGTCAGCTGGGGCTAGTTAATTCAGACGTGGTTCAGGTTTCCCACAAGTCTTTCTGGGGTTCAGGCAAAAAAGGCTGAGACTCCTCAGAACATCAGTTCTCACAGAAGCTCACAGGACTGAGAAAGTCTACACCAAACATTGCAAGCACATTCAAAATTTCCACAAGCATCAAGAACGAAGGAAATAAAATAACATGATAAGTCCATGGAGGAGGGACATGCTTGGTTCACTTCGTGCATTCAAGGTCACATGACCAAAGAAGCAAAGAATTTTTAGAAATAACCTACCACAGTCATGACGAACAGAACACTATGAATAAATGGATGTTTTACAGGTTAGTGGAGAAGGAGAAAAAAATCCAATTATATGTTTTCATGAGCATGATCATCATTCTGAATTTTATTTTAATTATAATGCAAATCAGGGAGATTCAAAGTAGGGACATGATTTGATCCAACTGATATTTTAAACTGTCACATGCTAAGCTCGTGTGTGGGGAACTGGCAGACTTTTGGAAGCTGAGGGAAACAGTCACAGGCCTCTGCTCCAGATGACAGCAGTAAAATTCAACTTTGATTAGCATAATGAAAGCAGCTGAGAAAGAAAAGAAAATGGTCAGATCAAGGTATATTTGAGAGGGAAGATAACAAAACTCACCATATTGTGGTTTACAAAAAAGAGGAAAATTAAAGATGATGGCCAGGCCTTTGCTTGAGCAAGAGGGTGGAGAACGATGGGGAGCTGGGGAGAAGCTCCACTTTAGGGTTGGTTATCCGGAAGGGAATTTTGACATTTTGAAATCTGTAGAAATCTCATGTTAGATGAGACAGCAATTAGACACAAAGTGGAGGTAATTAGTCAACTGTTGAGTTCCAAGTCTCAGATCAGGGGAGAGAACATCACTGGGTATATTAGCTTGGGAGTCTTCAGCATGTAAAAAGTTCTAATGTCATGGACCTAGATGGGGACCATTAGGGTGAAAATGTGGGTATTGTAGAAAGCTAAGGATAGATCCTAACATGTCAACATGTAGCTATCTCACAGAGAGATAACTGGCAAAAGAAATAGAGAAGTAGGAAGAAAATATAGGAGAGTGTGGTGTTAGAAATGCTAAGATAAAAATGCTTCCGGAAAGAAGCCAGTACACTATGTCCAATCCTGCAGACAGTCCGCATTCAGGGTAGACTCTGGGTTTGGCTAGAGATGCAAATGGTGCACTGTTAGGGGACCGAGGCTAACCTATTCTAGCAATGCATCATGGAAAACACTGGAGTATCTTGAGGAGAGAGAGAGAAAGGTTAGTTTTCTTTTTGCTTATTTGCATGGACTCTATTAGGTAATTTCTGTATATCGATGGGGATAATTCAATAGAAGGGAGTGTGTAATAAAATAGAAACATAATCTTTAAGTTGAGGAAAGAAATCACAACCCAAAGCCTAAGAGAAAAGACTGGCCTTGGGAAAGAGCAGAAAGGGGTGTCCATCAAAGAGAGGAAATAGCTCCTGAATTGGGTGCAGGTGAGCTGCTGAAGCTGCGTGAGAAGGAAGTTCGTGCTGCTCTGATTTCCTCCAAAGGCCAGCACCTACTGGGAATGCCACATAGTGCCCAAGCTCAATAGGGAGGCTAATGATCTCTGTCTGGAGCTGCCGTTGTCTCATGTAACCCAGGTAGGCTGCCTTTGCTCTGCTCAGCAAGAAAGTCTGACAAAAAAAAAAAAAGAGAGAGAGAGAGAAAACCCAGCAGGAGTGGTTTCCCAGGGCTCAGCTGGTACAGAGCAGCTTCACAAAATCCTGTAGAAGCCAGGCCAACTGCTAAGCCAGGGAAAGAGCAAAACATTGCAATTACAGTTAATTGTAAATCTCCTTGGCTGCTCAGTGGCCTTCAGCTTCGTATGTGCCCCGCAGCCCAGGCCTGAGGTCCTGCTCTTTCTGGCTCTGTCAGCAACTGGTAGAAACAGGTACAGAAATGTTATTCGCATTAGCACGGTGATTCGCCCTTTCAAAGTGGAGATGCGTGCTCTCACTTCTGCTAGGAGCACAGGCTGCTGACCCTCACAAAGCATCCTTCTCTGGGGATTTCAGCAAGGGCCAGAGAGGTGTATTGTGCAGTACTTACTGCTCCCCAGGGAGCAACCAAAATCCAATGGAGGTTTGCAAACGCTCCGACGCCTGCCTTGATTCGGGACATCTCTAGGTCAGAGTCTGTCCACCTCATCACTACTGACAATTTGGGCTAGGTAATTCTTTGCTGGGAGGGGAGCTCCTGTACACTAAGAAAAGTTAGTAGCTTTTCTGGCTTTCACTGCTGAGATACTGCAGCGCCCTCTCCCCACATCCCTGCGGGAATAAAATCCCCCCACCTGAGGTCTGATTCACTAAAGCAACTAGCATTTGCGGAACTCCTGGCATGAACTAAAAGTCTTTGTTGCAAATTTATGGTAGTTCAACTCCTCTTCCTACCCAATCCTGTTCCTATAATTCCCTACAGGGATTGTTCTTGAGACCACCTCCAAACAAACTGCACTCAAATCCCCATCTTGATTCTCTTTCAGAGAACGCGACCATCATCCTGAGGAGTCTGTAAACGGGCTTGAGCTACAACACCCAGCAGCAGGCAAGTCCTATTACTGATTAGTGGAATATTGACCGACTGTGACATACTGAATTAGTAAAACTGTCTGAATGTCACTAGTCGTGAACTGGCATAGGATACACGTGAAATGGAATGAACTGGTATGTGGAATGGTGCCGGTTTTTGAGAAACTGGAAGGAATAATAATTACAAGGCACATGAAATCAAGTGGTTGGTACTAGAGATATTTGAGCCATTGGATAAAGTTGATGGACGGCTGAGGGAGTTGATCACCAGTGTAGAACTGCCTCCTTTACAGGCGATACAGACACACTTACCTTACTAAGCTAGAGGGCAGAAATAGGAGAATCAGCCTGGATCCAATTCAGCATGCAAATGCCCAAACTTCTTGCTTCAGTTTGGGGCATCTCTAGAGATCCACTCGGCTCAGAACTCCTCCATCTGCTTCAGATTCTGTTTAGCCTCGTCACCCTCCAGCTTCTCCTTGTGTGCAATCCTGCTCCTCATGCCTCCATACAGGAACTGTTGGCAAGCAACCTTCCCGAGAAACTATTTGCGTCCAAAGATCCATCTTGGGATACTTTCCGGAAAACTTATTCCATGGAACCTCTCTGAAATCAGCATTCGATGCTCCCTTGAAAACGTGTTAGTTTTCAACTCATTTTCTATGTTCTCTCACCTCCCTCTCTCCCCACTGTGTATTGTCCGAACCCCACTCCACCAAAATAGCTATTAATGAGCTCACCGATGACATCCATTTGGCAAAATCTTCTCAATTATTATTTTTCCCACTCTTCCTAAACCCTCCAGTTTTGGAGCCCACATCAACACATGATCCTACCCACTGCACCTACATACTGATCATTTGTAGACCCTGCAGGTCATATCTGCTCTCTCTCTCTCTCTCTCTCTCTTTTGGATGCTGGGGATTGAACTCAGGGCCTTGTGCTCGCTAGCCAAGTGCTCTATCACTGAGCTAAATCTCAACCCCCTATATCTTCCCTTTTTAAAAGATTTTAATCCCTGGTTCCTTGCCATCCTCCAGAATGATTTCTCAATATTATCAGTGATTTTGATATACAAGTAGATGATCTCTCCAGCTCCCTAGCTGCTCCATCCCATGACCTCCTTTACTGAATAAGCACATTTTCTGCCACACCTCAGCTCTCACAGCCATCAACATCCCCCAGACCTTGTCATTGCCTATCATGTACCTCCAACATAAACACAACTTGAAGACCACATTTCCAATAAGGACATCGGTCTCTCCAGCTCATTTCTTCTATTACCAAACCCCTATTGGGTTTTTTCTCTCTTCACAATGTATAAGTACAACGTCCACCCTATGAGGATCCACAATACAATTATCTGAACAATACAGCACCATTCCTGACATTTTTATTCTAACTCTCGTCTTTAAAAAAATTAGTTCATATCCATCATTAAAATTCATTTTCAACCCCTGTGTCCCTGCCCTTGTGTCATTGCATTTAACTGTCCAGACCACAGCTGAAAAGCAAAAGTTTACATCCACTTTAGCTGAAGGAAGACTGTGTTCTCATGGACAGAGAACCAAACTGCAGGGTAGTTTTATTTATTGCATTGCCTCTCATATCTTCCTCCAGAGCTATAAACCCCAAAGGCAAAATACCTAATGGATCTTCACATCTACAAGTTTGAAAGTGAAAACACATTTCTCAGGAACCTCTTACATTGTAAAATGTTTTGGTTTCCGAAGAATTGTAAATTACTATTTCAATTATCTAGTCCTCTGAAAATTAATTCCCAGGCACCTAGCTTAAGTGTCCTGCCTAACCATTAGTGCATCCCTGGGCTTGTTTATCGTAAGATAACAAATCATTTACTTAGCATATATATGAATAATTTACAAAGCCAGATCCTGAAATTCATAGTTTAATTATGTACATTTGGCTTCTCTGTGGAAAGTTCTAAGTTTTGGAAGTTTGCCTACATGAAATCTTCAGTTAAGTATTTTTGATAACATATACAATGGAGATTGATCGAGTAGTTCTTAATAGTTTCAAGTACTTGCAAGTCCCAGAGAGTGAGTGTAACCATTGCTCTTAAAACTGCAAATGTGTTCCCATTTTCACATCAGTCGTGTTCCCACCCATCCCACCAACATTTGTTACTATTTTTTAATATACAACGCATTAAACATTTGCTTTTAGTCAACAAAAATTTAAAGCTCCAATAAATGTTTCAATGTAGCTTGGTTCCATTGGGCTTTCCAGTTCTGCGGGTCTGTAAAATAATGCCAAGAGTCTTTCTGATGAACTAATCAGCTTTTTGAAAAGAGATACTACTTACATTTTCTTTGGGAAATAAGTGCTGCTAGTTTTACTGAAATGCTGTTTTCTATGGTGAGCAGGAATTTTGTTTGCTGTCCTCTTATTTTTTTCTCATGAACTCATAATATGAAGAAAAAAGGACAAAGAGGAATCAGGTAGAAAAGTGTTGTTATCTTTGGAAAGACTTCTTTATGCACCATTTTCCCTGTTATTTAGAGTAGTAGTAAGTATGGACCACAACCAAAGGACAACTATTTCTCTCTCCCTCTTTCTCTCTCTCTCTCCCTCTCTCATTTTCCCTTGTTTCACGCCTAGCCCCTAAGTGCGTACAAAGCTGCATACATTTTCTTTGCTTGAAGATTTTCTACTTATCTGTAAATCAGCAGCTCTACTCGTCTCATGCTGGGGACATTACTAAACTCCCTCCTCCCTGCCGTATCCAGGCACTTATTCTTCTGTTCACACTGCATTACCTATCTGTTACTGCTTCTCATTTCCATCGGCTGTGCACATGTATTTCTTCTAGACTGAGATTATCAAGAGCAAACACCAGGTTTTTCACTGTTTTTCAGTGAATAATATTCAGTATACAAAAGACGATTAGTGCACTGGTGGTAAGCTGAGTAAATGAAGTAAGGTTTGTTGCTTAAAGAGTAGGAAAGCAGGCAGAATTGACAAGAGTGAAAACAGGTATCTAGATATGAGAGCTACATTAAAGCAATCTGCTCTTGGGGGAAGAGGAAATGCTGTATCAGTTCTGTCTTCTTAGGGTATATTTGCTGCCCTGAATATAAAAGGGCTGGTCTCCAAAATGTAAAATGTCAGCATTATAACCTTCTCTTGAGAAGAACTTCTCTTGTAACGGTTTCATTTTCACCTAAATGAGTAGAAGGGACTGTGGCCGCAGGCGAACAGAGAAGGCACATGGAAGTGTACCTCTTGTTTTCAGTAGGTGAAACTACTTGGAGACAAGGGACATTGCTAGCATAAAAAGAAAGGGGGTAGAAAGTGACCAGTTGGTATCAAGGAAGCTCTTACAGTGGAACGCCTCAGTTACCAACCTTAAGGGATAGCGGCTACCGCAGTCCAGAGGGAGGGGCTGGTCTTAGATGTGAAAGTCAAAATGCTGCCTTGGCCACGGGCACAGGAGGAACTTTGGTGTCGACTTCTGACCGTAGAAGAGAAACCAAACCTGTCTTCCCAGGACAACTGAAGCTTGTCTGTGGTTCAACTGGAGTTGGAAAAAAAAAACAACATTGAAGACAGTTGGACCAGAGAGAGGGATCCAGGTTACACCAGGAGAGGGATGAACTTTGTTAGAATTAAAGAGGAGAGAATAAAATTAATAGAACCACATTTTCCAAAGGGTGTTTTCCAGAACAGGTTCCAGTAAGGTTATCCACACCAAAAAATTCCGGATCCACAATCCACCAATCAGACCCAGTGTTCTCAGGGCTTCACTGAGCACTGTGATTCTTCAAGTGCCCTCCTCATCTCTCTCCTCAACACTGTTTTTGACTTTATTTGGTCCCACAAAACAGTGAAATGTTAACCATACACATCATCTGTTAGATCAAAAGCTCCACTTATTCAACTGATCAGAAATTCACTTCAGAGGACTCAGCCAAATAATTTAATGTCAGCCTGCAAATTACAATCGACTCTAAAGCTAAGCCCCACTCCTACTGCTCAGGATGAAGGGGATGAAAATAGCAAGCGGGTTTCCACAGAGTTAAAATCTCAGGGACAATGTCGTCACCCAGCCAGGCACTTGTTCTCATTTGTAGGCCGACAACACGACTTTCTTCCCGAGGAATGGCTCTTTTAGCCACAAAACATTGGAAAGCCACCAAGACTCGACGACTTGTGAAACAAAAGTTCTAGGGAGTCCAGTTGTCCTGGGAGCCCCAGCTTGCTTCTTATGGGCCAGACTTAGGACCCAAATATTTGGAATTTTGGTCCGAGAAGATCAGCAGTACCTGCCTGAATTCTTTTTATTTCCCCAATACCTTCTCACTTTACAGTTTCAGGTCTTGAGAAGAATGTGGACCTGCTCACAGATATATTTGACTAACTCTTTCTTAGAACATTACTGTAATGATGTACTTAGAAACATAAACTTTACGATTTGAAGTCATTTGAGAGTTTATCTTCTCAATCATTTCCTTTCTGAAATTTGATGCCCACAGAAGTTAGGAATTTGCCCAGAGACCCTTAGCTATACACAGTTTGAAAATCACTACACTAGACAACACATTCTGAAGGGTGAAATATGTAATATCTAAATCTGAGGGGCTGTGGGCCTACTTTCATTTTCTAATGTGAGTTTGTATCAGAGTTCTCTAGAAGAACAGATTGAATATATTTATGTAACATATATATCGCACACATATGTGCTTTGCAAAGTAGGCATATATATATTTCTTTGCAAAGTAGATATAGATATATAGATATAGATATATATTACAAGGTAGGCTTACATTGGCCTCTTGTGGAGTTAGGTGTGGAAGAATACAAAAGGGCCATTCGCATGCTGGAGAGCCAGATGATCTTTTCAGAGGTGGAAGACCGGGAGCTCACTACAGAGCCCCATTGGAGTTCATATCAAGAAACTGAAGAGTCTGCATTGTAAGGCTGAAGAGTCTGTTCTGGAAGACTGAAGAGTCCATGCTGGAAGCCTGCAGACCAACAGCCAAAGGTGATGGCAAAGACTGGCGCTTCTCTAAAGAACCAGAAGCGAGGCTTCCTTCTTCTTTTCCCTTTTATTCCAACCACGCTGCAAGCCTCTTTGTTGGTGCCACCCGCACCGAGGGTGGAGCTTCCCTTTTCACTAAATCCATCATCCAGACATACCCAGAACTGTGCAGAACCAATCCACTGAGCGTTTCTTATGCAAGTTGACATCTCAGTGAACTATCATAGAGTTTTATTCTAAGCAAGCGATTAAATACTAATAACTAATTTCAAGAGTTAATAATTCCCAATATGAAATATCCCTACCTCATCAAAATTGTCTTTGGTTTGAAAATTAATTTTTATAATTTAATATGTTTTTATTTACGTGATGATATTCTAATTAGGAAATTGGGAGTATAACGCTACACTCCATAAAAATGGTGAAAAATTACAAGAAAAGTGAAATTTTCTTCCAAAATAATCAAAGTTTGTGAAGTTCATAATTCTTAAGAGACAGAGCACAGACCGAGTGGGCAAAACTCTACAGTCTGATTTGATCAGCTGAGAGGTCGGGGATTTAGCTCAGTAGTAGAGCACTTGCCTAGCAAGCACAAGGCCCTGCGTTCTATCCCAGAACCCCCCCACAAAGAAAAAAAAGATTTTATCATCTCCCAAGTATCTCCTAAATCTGGAGATTTCTCTTTTCAATTCATTCCTCTGGGCCACACAAAAAAGAGGAGAATTACCGAGTCCGGTTATTCCTCCATTTTCCATTCTCCTCCTTTTACCCACAAATTTCTTAATGTTCCTCACTTCCTCAACTTTTCATTTGACTCTTTTCCAGTTAGAATTGAGTGCCTCAATGTCAAATACCAAGAGTCATGCTTAGCACACAGAAGAGAACCTTAATTATTTGTTCAAGGATTGAATGGATAGTTGGCTGAAGAAATCACAACACAGTACCTCCGTGTGAGAGACATAATGTGACACTAAAAGATCATTTCCGAAGAGGTCTGTATGGCTGGAAAAAGATCAAGATATCTCTCTAAAAGAATAGAGAGTGCAGCAGACAATTTTAGAGAAATGCAACCGTCGGTAGCAATAGACTGGTGGGGATGATGAGGTGGCTACAGTACAAAGCAGGCTCCCCAGGTTGGCCGATGGAACACTGTGGCGTTTGTAGCTGGATGAGCCCATAGAAGTGTGTTTTACTATTTTATTCATATTAATTGTTTAGTAAATTGTATGCATTTCTTGTTTTCCTATGAGTGTCTGGCCATTCTCATACTTTTCCTTGACTTTAGGGAGTATGAAATTAAAGAAACACCGTAGTGACATAACTGACTCAGGTATACATCAAAACAATTGTTTCACCCCAGGTTCTGGTGTTCACAGCACATATAAAGTTTAGCAGCAGTGTTTTCCACTTTTTGTCACTATGACAAAATACCCCAAGCAATAAAATAAAGAGGTTTATCAGGTGCATTGTTTGGGATGCTGGATGTCTAAGACCTAGCCGCTCCCCATAGGTTTGGCCTCTAGTTAAGGCCTAAAGGCTATGGTGCCATGACGGTGGGGATGTTCCTGGGAGAAAGAGATCAAATCTCCAAACAGGAAGCCGACAGTGATGCAGAGGTTGAATTTGCTTTTATAACAACTTGGGAGAGCTCCAAAGTCCAAAGAGAGCCTCACAGATCCCTTTCAAGAGGAAGGCCCCAGGACACAACCACCTCCCACTGGGGCCCCACTTCAAGGCTACATTGTCTCTTGCATTGCCATGCTGGGGACCAAATCTCCAGCATATGAAACTCTGGGTGGAAAACCACATCCAGAGCACAGAAAGCCCTGCCAGAATGTAGTCTCAGTGCCAGCATTCTTAATCACACATTATGTGAGACCATTTCAGATCCATGCAGAACTGTATCTTCAGAGTTGAAAAGACAGAGAAGGAAAATGAGGAGGAGAAGAAAAATATCAGCACTGTGGTGGACTTAATATTGTGGTCAGTTTGAGCCAGAATGCCCAGCTGGACTGAGTCGGTGCAGTTCTGGGCATAGAGGATCCACTTGAGGATTGTTGCCGATGCAACGTAAAGAAGAAGAGGAGCAGAAGATCATTGCGGGCTGTTTCCCAGGAGGAGCTCTGTTGAGGCTGGTTCTCCTGAAGGGGACTAGGCTGTTCTCATCGAGGAAGGAACTCGGGCCTTTCTGTCATTGAGGATGGTTGCTGTTGCTTCGGGGGAGCTCTGGTCTTCATCTCTGCAGCAAGTATCATGTCCTGGTTCTACTAAAGATTTCTTCAGCCATCATCTGCAGACACGGACATACATTTGACAGTGCTGCAGGCTCCCAGCCCTGGATTGGATCTTTTGGATCTCCAGCGTATAGATAGACATTTGGCACTCCTCCTGCATTTGGCTTATGGATTAATATTGTAACTTGTAAAAATCCTGTATTAAATATACTCTCTTGTAAACCATTGGCTCTAGACAGGTAACTAATACAGGCACTAAATACCACTTTTCCTCCTCTAGTCTCTGAGCAGAGAAAAGGCATATGATTTTCTGTTAAAAAAGAAAAACTTCTGAATAAGACAGACCATAATGCCATACTTACCTCCACATTTATAACTGAATGAATAATTCAGTATGACTTCCTCTTTTTTACCTTAAGCACATAGAAAATACCATTTGTGTGCAAATACTGACAATAAACAAAGACGGTCCCTGCAATGGCATGGTTTCGTGTGATCCTAGAGTATCCTAGAGTTCAAGCAAAAAATCTACCTGGTTTTATACCCGTCCCCTCTTTGTGTAATTCTCACTTGATCTTGCCACTTAAGACATTTTCTTTGGTTGTGCATAAAATTACTTCTGTCCCTACTCAACAGACAGATTACCATGGCTAACTGTCATCTTTTGCCTGATACGGCTTGGCGGTTTTGAGTGAATACAGACTTTCACAATTAATTGGGCTTAAATCTGTTTTGCAACCTGAAAATACATGTAGAGATAATACTCATCAGTTTTATCCCTCCTCCCCTCCTTCCTCCTCTTTCTTTCATTACTGAATTTTCCCTTTGGGTCAAAGATTATTAGCAGAGGGAAAATGTTAGCCAGATCCCAGATTTCCGAATCTCTCTCTCTAATGCTGTGTTAGATACCTCATTTAAAAATTTGGGCTGTATGGTTTTTGTCTAGATCTACCAATTTCTCATTCTATGCAGTAGATCTACTTTATTTAGTTAGTGGCTTCCCTTTTAAGAGAAAGATTTGCTTGTATCAGTCAGTATTCCTTGGTATTTTAAATTGAAGCCCAATCTTAATTTTCTGACACATAATAATTGTGACACATAATAATCACATTTATCTTGGGGGATTTATTGCATATATATGTGTGGAATATTTTTTTACACTACCCCTTCCTTTCCCCTCTATCCCATCTCCTTCCATCTCTAGATCTCCTTCCTACTGTCATAAAGCCTATCTTCCTGTTTTGTCTCATCTGTCTTTTATTTTGCTCTTTGAATTATTTATATGTTGGGCTTCTCATACAAGAGGAACCATTCTATATTTAACCTTGTGCATCTGGTTTATTTCATATAGGATTACAGTCTCAACGTGCATCTGTTTTCCTACAAATGACTTAAATTTATCCTTCTTTATAACTGAATAGTACTCTATTGTGTGTACAGAACCACATTTTCTTTATCCATTCATATTTATTTATTGTCTTCCAAGATTTAGCTCTTGTGAGTTGTGCTGCTCACATGGGTATGCATGTATCACTATATATGATGTCTTTAACTCTTTTGTGGAAATACCCATAAGGGGTATGGCTGGATCAAGTGGAATTTTTTGTTTTAGGTTTTTGAGGACTCTCCATACTGAATTCCATAGTTTTACTGACTTACATTCCCACCAATAATATACAAGCCCAGGTTGTGGGGTGGATGGGAGAAAACTCTAGCTGTCTTCTCTAAGTGGCTGATTCCTTAGAAGAGAAGCCCAGCTGAGGACACATTCAACAATAGTGCACTCCTTCTGAAGAGGGGGAATAAGAAAATGTGATTTTTATTGACCCAAAGTGAGTTTGATTTAGTATCATTTTGTTTTTAAATCATTTCTGTCCTCAGTCTTAATTGCAATGGAGTTTATTCTCTCCCGGAGGGAGCTGGTTCTTCTGCTAGCTGAAAGCCACACTGATTTGCACACCTTTTGCTTGAGTCTGTGGTCTCTAAATTATATGGGCTTGTTTCCCCAGAAAGTGTGACAAATTTAGCTCCTTACTTTGAAGCTCTTTCCTTTCATCGTCAATGCCTAAGTGATAGCAGATAACTCTACCTACTCAGACTCCAATTGTGGTACATAAGTGGCTACATTATTACACATCCTTCATGACATGTTATTAGTGTAATAATATTTGTCGGCTTTTAGCCATGGTGAAAGGGAATGTAATCCAAAAGTGAGTTCCTGCCGTGTTAATCATTAATAAATCTGAAAAACATGTTTGATGAAGGCCATCTTTTCGATTTGTGTAAATCTTTACTTTTTTTTTTAACATCAGCAAGTTCTGAAATTCATGCTCTTCTCTCTGAAAGCTCTAAATAACCAGTGTTGATTTCAAAACAACATTTGCCAATATTTTATTATTTATAGTAAATCCCCGGTTGGCATTTGCATTGATGATCAATCTTTGTTTGTTGCTTAAGCCATTCAAAATTCCTTTGATATACATGATTTCATTGAGTAGAAGATCCCACATGCAAATAAGTATACTTCGGTTACAGAAAGCATCTGTCAGAACACATTTATACTCCAATAGCAGAGAAGAAACTAGTCTCACAGTGGCTTCAATTCAAATTGGTATGATATTCCAGTAATAAATTCCCTGCCCAGATGGAATCATTTTCTTTATCATAAATATTTTAAAACACTTGATCTGTACTAAAGTTGTTCAGGGCTGAGACTAATTTTAGATATTTTAAATATTTTAAGTGAGCTCAAAACAGAAAAATCCCTTTGGTTATATAGAATCTATTTTTAAAAAATAGCTTCAAATTTTACAAAAGTTTCTACTGGTGTGTAAATTATTTAATTAAAAGAAAAGCACATTATGCTGATTTTGACTAATTTAGCCCACCAAAAGAATATATGCCTCATCTGTATTAATTGTATCTTTGTCATATGTTTTAATGACCCAAGTTTCCTTTTACCATTGAGGGAAATGATAAAAATAGCTATTTCTTTTTTCTTTAACGTACTGCCATTCGCTTTGTCTTTAAAAAGGCAAGTTTTCCATAATGTTGAAGTAAGGGTTTTTCTAGTAAAGAATCTCTACTGTTGCACAAAAAAAGTACCTCACCCCACCCCACCCCTTTAATGATCTCAGCACGATCAGGGTCTTGACTTTAAGGGGAGCAGACGCTGGCTTCAGCAAACCTACAGTAGAAGCCAATTCCAGAGCTGAAGTGAATCAGTTAGGAACCACCATTTTACAGGAGGTACAATTTAGTACCGGGCTGGCTTACATCAACCATCAAGGTGGTGTGGACTGAGGGAGGCTGTCTTTGAGACTGCCCCAAATCCAAACCCCATGTGCTTTTACAGATTAACATCAGCCCTTAAATTATATCTGGAAGTAAACTGGAAAGTAGCCTGATGTATTCAGTGCAAGTATTACACAACCAAACAGGCAATTCAGAAATCAATGAGAGTTTTTAGGTACTCGCAGATGTTTTAAACTATCTGGAAAAATAATCAATCCCATACACAAAGCAGCAAAAGAGCTCTAATGCCACTGATGTGCACATTCATCCTTATTTGATGGTTCGAGGTGTTGATGCTTACACATGGAAGGACAGGAAGGCAAAGATACACTTATCTGCGCGTGTGGCACATCGCTGAGCACGCAGCGCCTTCTTAGTAGGTGCTGTAATTAATCTAAGAGAACCAAATGGTGGGACAGGATGACTTCAGCAAGGTGGCTGTGTTCATCGGGTCGTCCCAGACCCAGAGAGTTCTGGAGCTTTGGGTCATGGAGGTCTATCAGAATATGCTGTCACCTTCTAGCTGAAGATCTGCCTAAAAGAAACATCAGGAAGACCAAATATTTCAGGAAGCACACAGTGTGCAGCAAATAAAGAAAAAACGGTCTATCCAGAAAAATGGCACACAGAGAAATTTGGGTGTGAAAAATCATAGTTAAAATTTTAAGGTAGAATTAAGAACTAAAACCGAGACTACTATTATTTCAGGGTCTAAATAAAACGGCACTTTTTCAATTACCTTTGAAATGAATTCAAACAGTAAGTAGTGCTATGCAAGGCATAAACTGAATTTTTGCTGAATCGACTGGTTGCTTATTCTTAAGAACTGACAGTGGTTCATGGGGCTACCCAGACATACTAAGATACAATGCAGTAGAAATATATAGGCAGGAGAGAGAAAATTAAAAGGAATGATTTCTTGATCTGTTTTATGCCAATATATCTTTTATCAGTGGAAATCACACTTGATTCTATTCTCTCCTAGACAGGTGGCTATGCCTCTCATTGTCAAAGATCCTCAAAAGCCATAGAGGATTGCACACCTCATAGAGTAGATGTCTTCTGCCTATTCATTTCTCTAAGAAGAATAGCTGGTTACCCTCTTCTGAATAATAACTCCTATGTTTTAGCTGGAAAATTACTTCCCTATTTCATCATTTGCTTAATTACAACCTTCCCTGGGAAAGATAAAGATCATGTCCAGAAAACTGTAAAACGTATCAATTTTGATTCCATAACTTCACAAAATATAGGGACTGAGAATTACTAATAATGCCTAACCTTATTGACATTCTCAATTAGCTATGTGTGGAGAAACTACATTTCTTCCCAATGAAAGGCAGATAGGTAGCCTGGAGATGGTGAGACTGTGGTTATATTTAATTTTCAAAGCTCAGGTTAGTAGAGCATTCCCAGGAGGACACTCTAGTTTCGTTTGTAATGTTTCCTGAAGGTGGGGTAGATTCTCTGGGCTTTTTTTCCAGTGACCCAGCTGCACAAATTTCTTTTAGATCAGAGCAATATCTAAGCACCAATTTCTAGAACAAACATAAAAGGAGAGCTAAAAGCAGATACAGTATATGGAAATTCCTCTCCCAGCCGGAGAGTAATTTTTGGAAGAAAGGGTAATAAATAACCATAGAATATGTATTACAAAAGGAAACACTCTTACTACTAGATTATAGAGAAGAAAACTGAGGTCCAGAGACATGGAATAACTTGTCCAAATTAAGTGAGGTTTTTAACAGCAGAGCTATTAATCCTAGCATGTGTAACGCAGTTAACAGCAAGAAAGTCAGTAAGTATGGATCAAAATTGGGCATTTGGAAAAATTCTGCTTCTATCTTTGACCATTACTAGGGTAGATCTTCTTGTTATTTAGACTGCCTTGAAATTAGTGGCCCTTCATGGGACCTCACAGTTCTGTCCTTCCAAATCAGTATTCTGAAATCCTCCAGGTGGTACCCCAGAGTTAAAACACACTCCCTATAAATTCGTATGATAGCCCTTGCTTATCTGTGGGACTACGTTCCGTGACCCCCAGTGGAAGCCTGAAACTAAAAATAGTTCCAACCCTACGTAGGCTGTTTTTTCTTATATAATCATACACAAATTCGCTGCTTTTTTTTTATCTTAACTAAACACTTATTATATGCTACAGCTGTAACTATTGCAGTGTGAGGTATAGCAGCAAAATTAAAAGGAATTTTCCCTTTTCGTTTCATAATTTCAAGAACAGAAGATTTACTCTCATCAAAGATCTTAGCAAATTCCGCATAAGATCTTTTTCTTTTTCTTTGAGAGTCTTCACTTTTTCACTTAAAGGAACTAATTTTTGTGTTTTCTTTGCCGTATCTAAATTGCCGGTGCTACTGCTCTTACTCTTTGGGGCTATTATTAAGTAAAAAACGTATTACTTAGACGCAAGCACTGTGATACATGACAGTCAGTCTGATAACAGAGATAGCTGCTAACCCATTAATGGGTGAGTAATGCCCGTGACGTGGATACACTGAAGAAAAGGTGACTCACATCCAGAGCAGGAGCGCCCAAAAGAGCATGAGATTTCATTGTGTGTATTCAAACTGGCCTGCAGTTTAAAAATTAAGAATTGTTTCTAGAACGTCCCATTTGGGATTTTTGGAGCACAGCTGGCGTGGCTCATTGAAACCATGAAAAGCAAAATTGTGGATGCGGAAGCCAACTGCACCATAAGTGTCCTTTCTTGGCTTGC
The DNA here is from genome assembly GCA_004026905.1 of Hystrix cristata. NCBI lineage: Eukaryota > Metazoa > Chordata > Mammalia > Rodentia > Hystricidae > Hystrix > Hystrix cristata. The sequence continues at coordinate 33,104 of PVJO010005394.1, read as the reverse complement.
CAAGTGAACATGTGGATCTGGACATTTTAGTCCGCTATGGCATTCAGATCACTGAATTTAGAAAACGTTTGTTGAAATCACTATCATCATACGACATTTGGTTATTCAAATAGTGACTTTTCCAAAGTTTGTTGTTGCTAAATTTTCAACTATTGCTGCTGCTCTTTCTGCTAAAATATAGCAAATTTGGTCACAGGAAAACATACCAGAAGTCAAACACTGGACTTCCAATCCTGAATTCAATCTTGAGGTGTAAACCCTACGAAAAACCCTTGATAAATCTGTACCACACAAAAGAAGCGAAATGTTCATAGACTAAAACAAGGAAAGATAGGTAGAAATAGACCGAATTTTTTTCCTTATCATGGATTAAAAAGAAATAAAAATTTCACTTCTAATTCATTCTGTATTTAGCCCTACATCTCAGATTTCAGAGTATTGATTTGCAATACTAATGACTAGAAAATGCAGCCAATTTTGGAGAATGATACCAGAACTTTTAAAGATCTGAGCACTTTTAAAGATCATGAGCCATTAGGAAACATATACAGTACTCCATCGGGCAAACCTATTTATTATAGAATCTACACTACTTGTATGCATTCTTATTTAAATACTGTTAGATGATGGTGGAAATGTCTTTGTCCAAGTCACTTTATTTCCCTGTCATTTGGTCTCTTTATCTGGAAACAAGGAACTGTCCCATTTATCTAACACCAACCATGAAGCAATGATACCTGCCTGGCTTTTTACACACTGAGGAACTGTGAGGAGAAGAAAACAGATTGCAGGAAGCACTGTTGAGATGTAGTAATCATTGTGTCAGTATGTTATCAGAGTTATCTATCCAGAGCTAAAATGACCCCCAAGTAAGAAAATGACTACATGTGGGCAGATCATATAGATACCAAAAGTGAAGCCCCCAGACGATGGATTTATAGCTAGACATAAAAGATCACAGAAACACAGGTAATGTTTTAATCTTCAAATCCAAAGTGCAGGATAAATAAAGTGTCTTCTGATTCTCCACTATAAAAAGTATATGTTATCATTTTTTGATAGTCCCTTGATAGGGGTTAGGTACTTTATATATATTCTCAAATATTAATTCTCAGCACAATTGTAATAGATTATTATTTTTAGTTATTGATAAGGACAGTGAGGCACACGTAAATTAAATCAGCTCCCTGTGGCCACACCCTACTAAGTAGCAGAGCTGGGCTTTGAGTCCTCAGTGGAAAAGCCAACAGCCTTGACCACTGTACTATGCAACAATGTTGAAAGAATTATACTGGCATTTACTGTAATTGTTGAAGGTCGATATGGCACACTAGATTGAAGAACTTTGTTATGGAGAGATCAGTAGCTCAGTTTTCCTGTTTCAGTCCTGCTCCTGTTGTACATATGGAGGGTAATAGTGCAGGACTTTAATCCATGTCTTGCTCTGAAATGAGTATTGTCCACATAAATACGATCAAGGAGAATTCTACTTTAAACTTTCTACCACTTTTCTCAAAAATAAAGATTTTCAAGGACAAACGTTATGGCGAATTGCAACTCAACAGTGAATGTCTTAAATCTCTTAGTTATATTTGAAACAAAGCCAAATTTATGAAAAAAGGTCCATTTCAAAACCTTAATGAAGGTAATTTGTCAACAATTTCACACATCATTTGCCCACAACCTTTGAAGAAAAGGATTCCCAATTTACCTTTTCCCCTGTGAACTTCTGATCGTATGCATTTTACTGATTCATTAATCATCATCTTCCCTAGAAACTGAGATACAGACCTGTGAAAACATATTCTTTGCTTCTTTTATATGTCAGAGAATGTGTGTGGAATACCATGAGACTTTACGATCAGAAGCTGATCTAAGACTTGGACTGAATTTGCCAGATAAAGGGTAGAAAAACATGTGCCTTAAAATGCTTAGATCTCAGACTTCTAAAATCTCTGTAAAGAGAAGATGAGACTAGAGAAAAGCACACAAACAGCTATGAGAAGATGGATATGACAACACAGGAGGACAAGCAGAGCCTCCCTGTGGCACAAATTATTAACAAGAAACTCTTTGCAAGGGACATACTTATCAAATAACTAACTCAAAACCATTACTGCTGATTGCCAGCATGCTTTTGTAACCAAAATGCCTGAGGGATAAGTTGATGGAAAGTAATTAATAAGACCAAGACTAAGGTTTACTGCGTGTAACTGATACTATTTGTAAATCTGGGACTCATAAAGTATTGTACTGATTGAAGGAGGAGACACAGATGTTTCTGCTATTTTAGTAAAGAGGAAAAGTGTAAGAACATTCTGCCCAACAGAAAAGGGGGTGCAAAACATTTAGAACTGCAACGCTTACCACAGAAACTATTTTCTGTTGCATTTGGGGGGGGTGCTGGTGATCAAACTCAGGGCCTTGCGCTTGCTAGGCAAGTGCTCCACCACTTGAGCTAAATCCCCAACCTTTCTGTTGCATTTTAAACAGACGGTATAAAAAAAACCCTCCCCCAAAAAACATAAGGCACGACTTCAATATTGCATATTGCATACTTGCACAGCTTGCATATGGGACTCAAGCATCACATTAACATTGCCAAATAAAAGTAGCTTTATAAAACATGCAGCATACAATGACCCAATGTATTAGTGTTCTTCAGAAAAAAAAAACGAATGGGCTATCTATCTAACTATCATCTATCTCCCTTTCTATCTTTCTATCTATCATCTATCTATCTATCTATCTATCTATCTATCTATCTATCTCCCTCCCTCCCTAGATATTTATTGTAGGAATTGCCTCAAATGATTATGGAGACCAAGAAGTTTCACAATCTGCCAAAGAACCAGGAAAGCTTGTGGTGTAATTTAATCTAAGTCTGAAAGCCTGAGAATGAGGGGGCTCTGGTGGTTTTCAGTTTCAGACTGCCAAGGCCAGAGAACTCCTGTGTTCAAGGCTAATCTCTTCCAGAAACATCCACACAGACGTATCCAGAAACAATGTTTCATCAGCTGTCAGAGCATCCCTAATCCACTCAAGTTCACACAAAAAATTAGCCACAATAGCTGGTTAGCTAGATAATTCAGCAAGAAGAATTGTAAATGGAAAAAAAAAAATAGAAAGAGACCGGAGGAAGACTTGGGGAAATGTTGCAATAAATTATCCAGATGATTATTACCCTTCAATCCATTCTCTCAGTATAAGGAAGAAATATGTTTGCTAGACTTTGGGGCCATAATCATTCAAAATAGTAGTAAAATCTGGCTTCTGTTTTTGTGTGTATATCTGTAAATACATATTTATGTTTATTCTTGGGAATACTTTCCAGAGTAAGTGGCCCTTACTATCCACCCGATTTTAGTTAATTTTACTAAGTAGTCACTGAAATCATCAAATTTCTTAATATGAAGATGATTTGGCAAAGACAAGTTGTTATTTAAATTTAGAGATGTGAGAAAATGTACTTGGGTGCACAGAGTACTTCCTATGTTTATACCTTAGATAATTTGCTCACCTCAGGTGTTGGAGGAACCTGTTGTTTGCTTCTAGTTGACAGCAAATGGCAAAGATGATGGAGCGTTGCTCCCATTAGTGTGTTGTCACACACACATACAACTCTGTACTGGCCCATCCACATGTGGGTTGCTGTACCACCCAGCAACTGGCATTTTAGAAAGACTGTGTTCTATGTTCTAGCTGAGGCAAAGACCAACTAGGGGGTCAAAATGAGATATGCAAAATATTTTGAGGAAAAAAAAGAGTATATATAGGACCAAGATTCATGCTTTCTGTTTTCAAAACTTACTACAAAGCAATAGTAAAGAAGACAGCATAGTAATAGCACAATAACAGATGTAGAGATCAATGGAATAATATTAAGATTGCAATAAAATCTTTGTAAATTTATTTTTTTCACCCATTGTATGTGTGTGAGTTGTAGGACGAAATCCTAAACACGGATTTACCATGTCTAAATATATGCACATTTAAAATACTGGTAAATATTAGCAAATAGTCCTCCAAAGTGATTGCACTAAAATGTATGAATGCCTGTTTCCTCACAATCTTAACAAAATAACATATCATTAAACTTTCTGTTCTTTGTAACTGCAGATTTTTAGAAATGGTGGTTCATTGTTTATTTTAATAATTTTGAGTAAGAGTTTTTAATATTATGGGTAATTTTTTTCCCTATAAATTATTTGGGTTTTTAAGTGAATTTCCAGTATATATTATCTTCTCATTTGTCTGTTGGATTGTTAGTAATTCCTTACTGATAGCATTTATTTATTAAAAAAAAATTTTTGAGACAGGGTCTTGCTATGCAGTTCAGGCTGGCCTTGAACTCATGGCAACCCTCCTGCCTCAGCCTCCTGAGTGCTGGAATTATAGGCATGCACCACCATGCCTCACAACTTTTTTTATATCTTAAAATGATTAGTTCTTTTTTTCTGCCAGTGTGGAAAAATTTCTTCACATTTGTACATCTTTTCACCCTGGTTTTAATTTTCTTACAGTATAGTTACTTGATACTTCTCTCTATAGCTTTTAGAATGTTTGTCACTCCTAGAAAATCCTTCCTTATGTCAATCCTACAACAACATTTAGCTGAGTTATTCTTTCACTTGAAATTTATTTTTGTTGTAACGAATGAGTACTCCGTCTATTTTTCCCATTTAATGTTTTCCCATTTAATGAGTATTCCATCTGTCTTTCATTCAAATTGAGTATCACTTTTGTCAGATGCTAAATCCTCATATGGTTATATTTCTCCCGTGTCCTTTTCTTTTTGCTAGTAACTCTCCTTCCTCAGCTGTTAGTTCTTCTGCTTGCTGAGTGTGATGATCTCTTATACTGACATTCTGAACTACTTGGTAATTCTTCTTTAGATGCTTTGTGTTTATAGTCTTCTCATCTGCGGCGGAACTTGCAGTCTGAACTGTAAGCATTGTGGGCTGAGTGGTCTCACTCTGCCTAGTTGTGCCAGAATTTGTTTTCTGATTCAGGTACACTCAAGAGTATGGACACGGCTCTGGCTTCTGGTTTTGGTGGCCACACTTAATGCTCCACTCAGGGAACGAACCACCCTCACAGACACCACAACATTAGACGGACGCTGGAGATAACAGAGGGAATGAATTGCCAAATTTCTCAGCTGCTCCTGTGGTGTACCCAAAACATCACCCAGGGCTACCCTAGGTCCTCTTCCTCCTCCCTGTATTTACTACCCCTGGGCATGGACACTCTCTGGGAATGGCCCTGTGCTTTACCAGTGTCAGCCATTGTGCCATCTGGTCTGTCTTCTGCTGATCAAAGATTTCCTCCAAAACTTTGGTCCAGTGGTGGCATTCTTCTGCTTTATAGAACTGTTAGACATAAAGGTTTTTCTGCCATTTCTGATTTTGTATAGGAATGGCAATAGACATAGCCCATTGATGTGCTATTTTGACTCAAGTTCTAAACCTCTTCTTTCTTGTGGTGACCTTACATTGTTTCCATTGAAATATTGGAAGATTCTCCATGATGGTTTGGGTCAAACCATTTACTATGCAGTACTTTTAATTTTATAAAACCCTCTTTGATCTTGGGTCCTCCTAAAGCTGAATCTGAGACAAGGACTTAGGTGTAGATAATTTCTTTGAAAGTTAATCCCAGGACTTGCTCACCCAAAGCAGGGATGTGTGTGCATTTGCCCACTGATCCCAGTGTCCTGTTGGTTGAAAGATTGTTGTCTTCGGGGACTTTAATCCCACTCTTCAGTGTGTGGCCTCACTGGCCAAGCAGGATTCTGTAGTGTCACAGAAGAAACATGATCCCCAAAGAAAACATGATTGGGCTCCTGGAAGATGAAAGATACCTTCCAAATGTGTGAGGTGAGGCATTGTCAGTGCAAAGTTATCTAAACTTTAAATGAAACTGTCCATTGTACCTTGGATAAGTTTGGATGAAGTTTGGATCTTGAACATCCCTCAAAGACCCACTCATAAAGGCTTGTTCCCCAGGGTCTTCCTGTTGGGAGGTGGTGGAACCGGCGGGAGATGGAGCTTGGTGACTTTCTCCTCAGATCACTGGGGATGTGCCCTGTAAGGGGACTGTGGGAGTCTGGCGTCCTTCTCACTCCCTTTTGCTTCCTGGCCATGAGGTGAACAGTTTTGTCCCTCCAGACACTCTTGGCTTCCATGTGCTGCTTTGCCACGGACCTAAAGCTGCAGGGCCACCTGATCATGAACTTGGACCTTCAAAACTGTGAACCTAATAAATCTTTTCTCTTTATAAGTTGATTATAAACTCAGGTATTTTACTGTACTCATGGAATGTGGACTAACGCACACCTGCAGTTGACATCAGAGTTCAGTCAAGAGTACTGATGTCAGCTCCAGAGGCATCTGAGAAAAGTACACACTGGTCTTAGCAAACTGTCTTCTAAGGAAAAAAAAGCACAGAACGTATCGTGAATGGTTACCATCATACTGCAACTTCTATGAGAGTTCCTGGGCCTAATTCAAATAAGATTTCAATGTGACTTTTTGTAGCTCAAGGCATATGAATATGGCATGAATCACACTTAAACTCTCTACACATATTTTGTAAATAGTGTTCATATTACAAACTGATTTAGCATTACTATATGCAATCGTATAATCTTATTCTTTGTGCAAAGGTGATAAATAGTGCTACACATCTTCGCACTGTCATGCTCTCCAGCCAACAGAACATAGGCCTTCTCAGTCGGAGCACATTTCCCCACAGAAACCAGATGGGCGTCTGCATGTGTCTCAACGTGTCTGGTGTGGGCACCCTCAGACATACTGGCACAACTCTGGTTCTCGATCAACATGTCTCTAGTTGGCCTTTGAGTTACAATCATTTTATTTTTTTTTAGTATAGTAGATTTTCTTATTTCATTATAATGATCAAGTCTACTTGACCTCAAAATGTTTCATTGAAACCTCCATGAGCAATAGAACATTCAAGAGATAGCCAGAGTGTCTATGTTAAGACAGAGAGCCATGTTTGGTAATAAGATAGAAGTGACCTAATTCTGAACTAACTCTGCTAGTCCTGCCTGCAGACCTTCCCTTGAGCAGAGCAGTGGCTAATAATGTTGGTGAATCTTGTACATACATGACTCCTACAAATTTGTATTGTAGAAATAAAGACTGTGAGTCCAAATTGTCAAATAGGCAAGTCTCACTTTACAAGCACCATGCAAACCAAAATGTGTGCACAAGAGACCTGTATCCTCACTGTCCACAATTCTGTGGCCACTGAGTGTTCATATGCATCCACAGTGGACCATGAAAGGAAAATACATCATTCCAATGTGCACGTATTTAAGTTAACAGAATATTGTGCAAAGGAAGGAAGGTCTTTATGTAATTTAATTAACACATGGTCAGAATAACAGAGTAATGATCAGCTCAGTATCTTCTGTGATTTCTACTGCAATATACAAATTCTGGCAGCACACGAATTTTAGGATCAGGGTTACTGGCTGACTTTGCACTCTATAACATGTCTGAGATTCATCTATTTCACCATTGGTTGTCTTCAAATTTCTGGGGAGAGGAAATACTCAGGCACCTGTAAAAGCACTTGTAAGATTTGTAGCAACTGCTATTTTCATCTTTTAAAAATAGTGTCCCATACTTATTGCCAGAGTATTTAGGTTCAAAGTAGTAGCAAAAACAGCCAAAAGAAAACCGTGCCTCCAACACCAGTCCCGTAAATGGGCACAGCTCCTTCGTTTCAACACTATGCTAAAATTTTAGGAGGAATAACATTCATGGACCTTTAATGACATTAATGTATCTGGGGTTAATGACGGGTATAGTTTATGACAGAAGGCCAGGCTGCAGTTCAAAAAATTTAAGCCCTGCAAACACGTTTGGGAAATTGTAGAAGTAGAACAAAAAGAGAGTTATATTTAAAGTATGTTTACTGAAAGGTTCTTATTGAGTTTCAGTTTCTGCTCCTGACTATTGTTTGTGGTATTGTTAATTGCCATTTTTCCTTGCCAGTACCCTTCTCTCAGCTTTAAAAAATTTCCAGTTCCTCAAATATGATTCTTCCAAATAAGACTCATTCTGCTGCAAGTATAGCAGTATAAATAGTTTTAGAACTAGAGGGAGCCATTAAAAAATCAACTAGTTCACTTTTCTCATTTTAAGTAATGTGATCAATGCCATAAAAAAAATTTTAGAATCAAGGCTTCGTCTTTCTTCCAGATCTTCCATTCTGGGAGGTAAGGTAGCACTAGAAGTATGTTGCCAGCAGCATATAGATAATTCCCGGGAGGAAACATGGAAAATAACTTGCTTTTGTTAACAGATTTCTGGGTAATTTCTTTCATTTTTTAATTATTTTGTTGTTATTACAGTATGTTGTTACAATGAATCGAAAATGGTGGAAAATTGAAATAAAAAACAAATTGCAAGCATTTAGATTTACCAGTTCATCATGAAAAATAACGTATTTAACATATGTTTCTCCAGATAATAGCAGCCTGAAGAAAAAACAATTTTGAAAGAACAGCAAGAAGATGTATTTTTTTCTGACTCAGGCCTTACCCACAAGATCGCATGAAATTTAGCCTCCCTACATTCTTCCCAACTAGTTCAGCAAGTCATTTTCTGGGGGGTTTCACAGGAATGCGAATTCTTGTTCCTGTAACTTCATGATAAGCAGCCAGATTCTTACTCTGTACCTTCTGCCACTTCTCCAGTCAAGTGCTGAGACACCCCAGCCTTCTCTAAGGAAGAAAGGAAAGAAGAATCAGAAGCACCTACTATGGAGATAGGGCCATTCGTCCTGGCTGGGTGGGTCTGGATTATTCTGTGCTAAGACGATCCTTACTGAAGAAGGAAATCACTGCCAGGAGTCGCCTGCTTCCAGTCACAGCACATCTTTGCTATGTATACCTGAAGGAGAAGGTCCAAGGCCTGGCAGTGGCCAGACTTTGCTCCCCATATTTCAGATCAACTGCTTTTTAGGGGAAAGAATTTAAGGCAAATGAGTCACTTGGGAGCCAGCTGATTTCATTCTGTGTTGTTAATGAGACAAAAGTGGGCACAAAGTACCCACCTTCCCCTCCATTTTAGGGACAAGAACATGTGCTTTTGAAGTAATAAAGAACTAGGTAGAGCAAAGCAACAAGCTACCGGCCAAAGAATGAGAACTTGCAAATCCCACCCCTCAGAAGGCAGCCAGATTTTTTTAAAGACAGGGCTGATGGAGATTTGAGGGACCAAGTGGGGTTGTGGTTGGAGAGGCATAAGGAGTTTGAAATGGAAATGTCCAAGGATGAGAAGGACTGAAGTAGAGGGATACTGGGGGTCTGTGAGATGTTCCATCCTTGAAGAGAAACGAGTTAATTAAGGAAGGTCCCTAGTTCCTATCTTGCCACCAAGTAGTGTTCCTAATGGCTTCCCTGGTTCTTCGATGAAATCGGTGCTTCACTTCCACCTGAAGCCTTGTGTGCCTGGTCAACATGTGGTGGGAACCCAACTCCTGCCTCTGGGCGCTGGGCCCTTCCACCCGGAGCAGAGGATGGAGGAAGGCAGTGGCAGACTGGGGGAGGAGGACGACCGAGGACCAAATGACTGGAGGCTTCATTCACTCATGACAGTTTCCCCAGTCTTTCCCTGACTTCGAGGCTAAAGTGAGGCCTCACTGTGCTATTCCAGGGTGTGCCACTCACACCGCAGTCCATGCGTATGGCACCCTGGGAGTCATGATATGCAGATTCATTTGTATTGTGGTGTAACACACCACTGCAGACTTAGTGGTTCAAAATAATGTGAGTCGACCTTACAGCTCTAGAGAAGTCCAAGGTCATTTTCACTGTGCTGAAATCAGGGTGTCAGAAAGCCTACGTTCCTTCTGCAGGCTCTAGGGAAGGACCAGTTTTATTGGCTTGTCCAGCTTGCAGGGCCTGCTGTCTTCCTCCACTCTCCATCTTCACAGGCAGCAGCCGAGCATCTTCTCTCCCCTCTGACTGCTGCTTCTATCCTCACATTGATCTCTCGCCCTGACCTTCCTGACTTCCTTTAATAAAGACACTTGTGATTACACGGAATCCACCCAGATAATCCACAATAGTCCCACCATCCCAAGATCCTCTGTTTAATCATTTCCACATAGTGTCTTCTGCTATGCAAAGGCACATACTTCTTCAGCGGATTGGATGTAGACAACTTGGGAGTGACTGTTGTTCTGCCTGCCATCAGGTCCATGCGGACGACCATGGAGCTCCTGGGTTGCCCACCTTGTTTTGTGCCCAGATCTTATTTTGTAAAGGGGACTGGGTGGTGACACAGAGAGGTCATTGCCATGAAAGACAAGTTCACTGTTACAGTTCCCCGAGAAGGAGAAGCGTAGCGTGCCCTGTGAGGGCTGGGGGAGTGACACCATCGTGCCATTGTTGGGTAAGAGGAGGAGGAGGGAGGGGAGAGCCTGGGTCACAAGGCTTTATTGGGGTTCCATGGAAAAGGCAATATCTCAGGATTGACTAGATTGACTAATTCTGCTGGGCTCTGGGCCAGAGGGAAGGTTTGTAGTTGCCTAGTACCTGGTCTTGGGACGATTGAGGCAGAGGAATATTACTTCCCGAGCTGTACAGAATAAAGAGAAGAAAGAAGACACTCTTTATGCTTGGTCTGCATATCAAATGCCTATTGCCAGCTAAGTTCTTCACTAGCTCTAAGGACTGGGTAGCTCTAAATGGGGAGTCGTTCTCTAGCCAAAAGGGTTTTTAAGATACTAAGACATTACAATTGTAACCAATGCTTACCGCACAGTGCAGCAGTCCCCCCACATTGGGGCAGAAGGAGGTGAAACTGTCTGCCTTGTGCTGTTAGGGCTCTGTCTCCCGTGCCTTGGCCTCCTGGCTCCTCCCTCCTAGTGTCACGCCCTCCCATCTGAGGGCTGCATTCCTTGCCTGTTTTTGTCCCACAATCATTATGAGAACCCCAGAAAAATATGGCTTCTATTGTTCACAGAGAAGTCTGAGTAATACGGTCAAAATTGCTCTTTTTCTCCTACACTAATCAATCGTTATGGGCAAATCTCACACTTTTTTACATTATCTTTCCCTGGGATAACGTTTTCTTCTTGGAGGATCTTTTCTACACAAGAAAGACCCTTTCGAGTGAGACCTGCAGGACGTATCAGAAAGTCACAGCATGTCTCTCTCCACAGGGAGGGCCCTCGTTAGGTTCTTGCTCACATGAGCAGGAACCCTACTGCCATGATGATTCAAAATGAAATTTTTCTGAGGCTGAAAGAAATCCAACCTATTATTTTTTTTCGGTAAAATAACTAGTAACTTTGGGAAAGGGATGAGTTTTAAGCAAACCCTACTTGATACCATTTGCAATAAATTATTTATCCTACTGATGCAATTTGGAAAAATTATGTTTGGCATTATGTAAATGCAACTTTTTTCAAACATAATGCATGTATTCTATTAAAAATTTATCACATTAAGACACATAGAAAGTCGATTTGTCAAGAATAGATCAACATTTACACGGATTCTGCTAGTAATAAACACTAAGATTCTCACATGAATAATGAATGCTAGGCTCCGGTCTCACAGCTCTGTTGGCTCACGCCCAAACCTAGAAGGCAAAGTGAGAGCCACATCTGTCCAACATCTACCCAGCTTCATGTTCGGCCTCCTGATTGTGGAGGATGGGATGGAGTGGCTAAATAGATACTACCTCCCACAGATGTTTTTAAAAATTATATAATGTAAAAATCACCATGAGGACTCACAACTGGAACTGCGATTTCAAGCCTGAACTCTGGGTAGAAAGAATTTTCTGCCAACCCTCCGCCCCAACACATATGCACACACACAGTCATTGCAGGGCTTAGGAGACCCTCCGCTCTGCAAAAAGGACACATGCAACAGATTGGAGATCACAGAACTTCACAGTGGAGCAACAGAAAGCTATGGCTCAAAGACATAAGACCTTTCATCTTTCATATGAGGAAGCTGAGGATGCCACAGGCAGCTGCGAGGTAACATTTAGTGTCTCCTATGGGTAAGTAGTGCCCTTACTTACTTCTTTTTTTTGGGGGGGTGCTGGGGATCAAACTCAGGGCCTTGCACTTGCTAGGTAAGCGCTCTACCACTTGAACTAAATCCCAGCCCCTTTACCTACTTCTAAAACGCTATTCATTCTAAAGCACTATTCATCACATAAGGGATACAAGTAGCTATATGACCTTTGGAAGTCAAGAAGTGCCAATAATTTTTAGTTTCATGTATTCAATTCATCAGCTCTGAGCTCCACTCACAAAGGTCAGCAAAGAGTCAGTATGAAATCGTAGTTAACTTCATAACATCCTAACATATTTAAAGCCTTCTCTGGGGATTATTATATTTACATAACAGAATCAGGTGAACTTCTCTCTGTTAGACTCTGGATCTTACATTCAAACTAAAAAAATAGAAGATGGAAGTAGCACCTATCGTGGAATTCTCCTGAGGTTGGACTAGGTGGCTCCTCTTGACATTGGCAGGACAGCTTATCACCAAGTAGGGGGCTTTGAGTTTAAGTTAAGTGAATGTTAGGATCTAGGAAAATGGAGAGAAGGGGAAACTGTGAGAGGAGTTTGGCATGAACAGGAGAAGTGAGGAACATATTAATATGAAACCTCTCCATTTGTGAGTTTTTTGCACTTTAAATGCTAGGTGTGAGTGTTTTTATTGGGGTGAGGGGGATCACAGAATATGAGTGATGTTCTACAGAGAAGTCAATGTGGAGCAGAGAAATAAGAGAAGTGCTGGAGGTGAGAACAGGATTTTGATAAGAGCCAGCAGTGACCAGAACATAAGCCCCCTGGGAAGTAACACGTTTAGGGAGGCTTTGGACTTCCCACAAAGTGTGGTAAAAGCCAGCTTGCATTTTCTCTAATTTGAGGGGTTGGGTGATCTCAGAAGACATCTGCACTGTGCTAATTGCAACCCTGTTCATCTCTGCTCTTAAAGTGTGTTCTGTAAGCCTCAGGAAGTGAAGGTCAGGTACGAATCCACTGTATCATGAGCTGGGCAAGACGAGGGGGTGGAAGGACACAGGGGAGAAGTCTCCAGATGAAGCTTAGACACAACATAGATGTGTCAACAGGAAGAAAAACAGATTAAGCAGAGGCACTCAAGAGAAGGCCTGTAGGCTACACCAGAGTGTGGTAAAGATTCATGGCAGTAGATACCCAGCCCCACCACAGTGTGGACAGGACCTAAGGAGTCTTTTTGGAGGACAGTGAGGGAGGGTTGCTAGGAGCTCTTGATTAGCTCATTGCAACATTTGGAAGGAGGGAAAACTCTGAGCCTTAACCTAGATTAGTCTCGGCCATCATGTTGGTCAATTGTGGTGATTCAAAGTTGTTAAAACTTTCTAAATTCTTCGATATTTGTTCTATGTATTTATGCTAATGTTAAATAAAAATAATGAAAGAATAAATGAACAAACAGCATTTATAACAAGCAGTGGAGTAATAAATATATTAATATTCCAATATACATGGAAATCTTTCTACATATGTAGTAGCAAAGTGAAAAAATTTTTCAGACATATTTATTTAGTTTTTATTTATTAGTACCTGTTTGTGATACATGACTACGTCTATTTTTGGTATTTGGTATCTGCACATCTTCATTCTTTCTTTCACCCCTTCTCCCTCTTCCCTCTTCCTTCCATACCCCTGTCTCACTTGCAAAAGATCTATCTCCCCATTTCCCTTTATCTATCTTATATATTGCTCTTTATTTTTACTTTGGGTTTCTCATGCGAGAGAAACCATGTGATATTTAAACTCATGTGTCTGACTTATTTCACTTAACATTATGTTTTCAAGGTGTATCCATTTTCTATAATCGGCTCAGATGTATCCTTCTTTATAGCAGAGTAGTATTCCATTATGCATATGCACCACATTTTCTTTATTCATTCATCTGTTGATGGACATATAGGCTGTTTCCAAGATTTAGTTTTTATGGATTGTGCTACTATCAATACTGGTATGCACATATCTATGTAATATGATGTCTTTACTTCTTTCAAGAAGATGCCTAGTAGGAAAAGAGCTGGTTCAAATGAAATTTCTGTTTTTAGTTTTTTTGAGGAACTCCATACTGATTTCCATAATTGTCGTAGTAGTTTATGTTCCCACCAACAATATAGGAGGAGTTCCTTTTTCAACACAGCCTTGCCAGCATTTTTATTATCTGATTTCTTGATTATTGCCACTCTTTTTGAAATGCTTGTTTTTTATTAATGTTGGGAATCTGTCAGTGAAAACAGTAAACTTCAGATTTTTTAATATGAGACAGATAATAATATATGTAGCAGATAAACATCCAAGACAATTCCAGTAGAAGTTGAGAGATTGGCCTAAAACACGGATATTCTTGTGTAACGACTTTCAGACTTACGACCCTCTGCTCAGATTTACAAGCCGTCTTTTATTTCTGTACAGCTCTGTGCATCTTGTTTCTAGAATCTCAGTTTTTTTGTGCAGTACACCTTGTTTATACAGTACGGTAAATTTTGCTGATTGTGCTGTACAGTACAGATGTAAGAGTTATTCAAATAAAGGCAAAGTCATCAAGTGGGAGCTACCTTTGTCTATTTCATTATTTTGAATATTGTAATGTACATACTTTATACAATTCCTCATTTAGCAAACAATTCACTTAACAACTTGGTGCAGGATCACACTAAACACACTAAAACAGCATAAAAATATCATTTTAGGACTACTCTTTCTAAAAGAATTAAATTTTTGCCAGGAAGATCTACTTTATGAGCCATAAAATTCCCAGGTAAGTAGTCAAGTAAACCTTAGAATTCCTCTTAATGTTATGAAATGACGCTCTTTATTCCCATATTTTTTACTTGAAAATCTACTTTGATTCGTATTCATGTGATCACCCCACCTTCTTTCTGAATAATGTTTACATGGGGTATCTTTTTCCTTCTTTTTAACCAAGAAACAATTCTATTGCAGTGTAATTTATGTATAAAATATTCACTGATTTTAAAATTACAATTTGAAGAGATTTGACCCATGGATATGATCATAAACCTGTCCCAAAATGGTAAAATAGAACATTTCCATCACCCCACAAATCTCCTTCATGTCCCTTTTGGTTAGTTCCCTCTCCCTTCCCCTGAACCCTGCCAACCACAGATCTGTTCTCCATTCTTACAGTTTTGCCTTTTCTAGAAGTTAATGTAAATAGAATCATGCAGCCTGTAGTCTTTTGTGTCTGGTGTCTTTCACTTAGCACAAGGATTTTGAGATTCCTCTCTGTGGATGAAGTGTTACGTGGGTCAGTGGTTTCTTTTCCTCTTTTACTGCTGAGCTGTATACTTTTCTAAGACTAAACCACAATTTGGTTTTCCATTCATCAACTGATGGAGATTTAGGTGGGCTATCTGTAGCTTGTGCCTGTTATGTATAAAGCTGCTATGAAGATTCTACTATAAGTCTGTGGTGGATTAATTAATGGTCAACCTGAGTGCTAACGCCCAGCTGAACTGAATCAGTGTGGTTCCGGATATAGAAGACTCACCTGAGGATTGTTGCCAGAATGGCACAAAAGGAGACTGGGAGGAGAAGACTGCACACTGCTAATTTCCCAGGAGAAGGTCTGTTGAGGGTGGTTTTCCTGATAGGAACTCAGCTGTTCTTGTCGGAGGAGGAGCCTGGGTCCTCACTGTCACCAGGATGGCTGCTGTTAGCTTGGGAGATTCTCTGGTCTTCGCCCTTGTCTTGAGCATCGCTTCCTGGCTCCAGTGCAGATCCCTTTGCCTCTGGCATAATCCTTCTCCCTGCTGGCGCAGGCTTCCTGGATTCTACCACTGGGCCTCGGGCCTTTCTGGTGCGGACTCATGACACAGACTTGCATGAGCCATTGCTGTGGATGCTAGGTCTCCGGCTGGGGCCCTCCGCTAGATTCTTTTGGTCTCTAGTACATGGATAGGTCTTTTGCACTCTTCTGCATTTGACTTTTTGGGAGGATATTATAAAATAATCCTATAAATTTATGTGTCCCGCATTAATTCTATTCCCTTGCAAATCCTAATACAAAGTCTGTAAAGATACATTTCTCAGGGCTCATATCTAGGAGTAGAAATGTTGGTTCATCTTATAGATGTATGTTTAAATTAGTAATAAACTGCCAAACTGCTTTCAGAAGCAGTCGAACCATTACATTCCCATGAACAATGACTGCGTCAGAGTTTCACTTGCTCCACATTCTTGCCAGTGCATTTTAGCCACACCCACTTCTCAGCTGTCATTGTTTTGATTTCTGCTAATCTAACTGGCCAGTCACCTACTAATAGCACTGATGATGTTGTGCATCTTTTAACATGCTCATTGACTACAGCGGTACCTCGGTTTAGGAACTTAATTTGTTTAACAATTTGGGGGAAGATTGCTGTGTTTGTGTTTGTGTGTAGAGAAAATGGCCACAGTCATGTTTGCAGAGTTTGCGGGAAAGGAAGCAAAATTTTGCCGAGTGCTTTTGTTTATGGATCAAATTGTTTGCAAACAGATGTGTTCATGAGGCATTACTGTATTTGCATATATTCATTTCAAATGTATTTGGAGGTCTTCTCCACTTTTGAATTGAGTCATAGGACTTCTTTATAGATTTGGATTACAAATACAGACACATGGTTTGCAAATAATTTATCCCACTCTGTGACTTGGCTTCATTTCCTTTACAGTGTCTTTAAAAAGCAAATGTTTTTAATTTGAACAAAGTCCAGTTAGTTTTTATCTATAGTTTGTGCTTTTTGTGCCCTATGTAAAAACCTTTGCTTAGCCTTAAAACAGTGACTATTTTACATGTCTCCAAATTTTCTTGTAGTTTTTTTTATAGAATTGTAATAGCTTTGGCTCTTACACAAAGGTCTATGCCATAGTAGAAATCAATTTTTATATATGGTATGTATTAAAGTTTGAAATTCTTGAGTGTGTGTGTGTGTGTGTGTGTGTGTGTGAAAATGGATAGCTGATGTTTCTGATAATGCTCGTTGAAAAGATTATTATTCCTTGTTGAATTACCTTGGCACCTTTGGTGAAAATCAAACATATATGTATGTGTCCGGATAGATAAGTATATAGATATAGATATAGATATAGATATAGATATAGATATAGATATATATGGGTAGATGGAGATTTCTCTCTCTCTCTCTCTACCTATATCTCCATCCATCTCTGCAGTCTTTTCTACTGATTTAGATTCCCTCTGGTACCAATATTACCCTGTTTCATTACTGTAATTTCACAGTAAGTCTTAAAATTAAGTTGCATAAATCTTCCAACCTCTTTCTTCTTTTTCAAAATTGTTTTGGAAGTTCTGTGTTCTTTGAATGTACATACAGATAAGTCTTTCACTTTCTGCAAAGTAATCTCTCTAATGTCAACATAAAAGCCTGTGGGGTTTTTAGGGGCTGGGCTTGTGTTGAAAATATACTTCAATTTGAAGAGAAATGAAACCTTCATGACATTGGGTCTTCTGAACCAGAAACATAGCACATGGTTCTCCATTTATTTTGATCTTATTTCTGTAAGAAATATTTGTTTTTCAGTGCGCAGTCTTGAAAATGTCTCAGATTTTTCACACCGTGCTTTTAATTTGTTTGTGAATGACATTAAAACTTTTTTTGATTTCTAAATATTTGTAGTAGTGTATATAAGTATTTTTTGTGTACTGATTTTATATTCTATGAATTTCCTACACTTACTATTTGTAGTATCTTTTTAATTACATAGGATTTTATACATGAGTGATCATGGTGTGGCTAAAGACAGTTTTATCTATAAGTATGTGGATAAAGATGGTCTTATTTCAATTTTCCAATATGTATGAATTTTTTCTTGCATGATTTCATGGGAAACACTCCTCAGTTTTGACTTGGAGTGGGACAGGTGGACAGTTACTTTGTTTCCAGTTTCTAGGGGAAAAACATTTAGTCTTTCATAGTTTAAATGGCATTAGCTGTTGATTTTTAAGAACTGCCATTTCTCAAGAAAAAGTTCCCTCCTATTCCCAGTTTACTGAATTTTTAAAATTATGAAAGGAAGCTGACTTCTTCCAAATAAAATTAATGCATCTCTCTGGAAGAGTTTTAAATGTTAAATCAATCTTGCATTCGTGGCATAAATTCACTTAGTCATCATTTATTTTTCTGTACTTTTATGAATATTTTTATGTTGCTGGATTATATTTTAACACTTAGTAGTTTTTTGTATTTGTACTTATATGTGTAGTTTTCTGTTAGTTTCTTTTTAAAGAAATATTTTATTTTTATTGGTACATTTTTGCTCTACAAAATGACTACATTCCTTGCAGTGAATTGGTACATGTACGAAAGACACTTTAATTCTGTTTAGATCTCCTTTCCTGCCCCTCCCTTCTCACTCCCTGCATCTCTTGATCCCTTTCCTTTTTGCAAAAGTTCTATCTCTCTGTTTCCTATTATCTATCTTTTATTTTGCTCTTTAATTATTTATGTTTTGGGTTTTCATATAAAAGAAACCATGCAACATTTTAGCATGTGTATCTGATTTGTTTCACTCGCCATCGTGGTCTCAGTATGCACCCTTTTTTCCACGAATGACTCAAGTTTATCTTTCTTTGTGGCAGAGTAGTACTCATTCTGTATAAATGCCACATTTTTTTACCCCTATCTTTATTAATGTCTTTATTCTGTAGCTCCTTGTCTGGGTTGGGGGTCAGTGTAAAGCCTGCTCCATGAGTGGAGAGGTATACTTTGGTCTTCTACTTTTTGGTAGAGTTTATACATTCGCTCTTGTCTCCTCAGTGTTTACTAGAATTCCACAGTGAACACATCTGCTTCCAGAGCTTCTCTGCTGGTAAGATTTTTTACTACCTTGAAGCAATTGAGATTATTTCTTCTTAGGTTGGTTTTACATTTATGTCTTTTATTTTTATATCAAAAATTCACCCATTTTACTAAAATCATTATATTTATTGGTGCACAGAGTTGTCAGTAATATTCTTTTATTGTCTTTTCATCTTTGAATCACCTGTGATGATTTTTTTCTCCCTGATATTGGTAAATTGGTTTTTTATTCCAGGAGGATGTACTAATATGACTTTTTTTCAACAGGACTAGAATTTTATGCATTCCATAGATATCATCCATTGAATATGCCTTAGATTGTACTTTTTTCTCTTTTGTATTTCATCAATTTATGCTCATAGTTCTACTTACTATTTTCTTCCACTTGTTTCGAGTTCAGTTACTGTTTTCTTAGTTTCAAAAGCAGGAAGTGAGAATATTTAGTCCTTCTTGGTTTTCTTGCATGAACATTAAATTCTGCATGTCTTTCTTGAAGCATTACATTAGCACCACCTTATAAATTTTGATGAACTATGTATTTATTTATTTATTTTTGGCTTGAATTATTTTCTAATCACCTATGTCTTTCATATATTATTTAATCCATAAGTTATTGAGAAATGTGTGTGTCAATTTCCAAATATTTTCTAGATACCCCTTTATTATTATAGTAATTTCTAATTGTGACCAGAGAACATATTTAGTGTTGCTACAATCCTTTTACATTGAATGAGATTTGCTTTATGATCTGAATATGGTATATCTTGTGAAAGATCTGTGATAAATAAAAATAATGGGTATTTTACTTTTTTGTGTGTGAAGTGGTTTTATAAATATCAACTAAATTAGTTGGATGCAGCCTGAAGCAGGAAGCCTGCAAGTTAGACCTCAGCTTGGACAATTTAGTCACTTAGAAAGCCTATATATAAAAGTAATGTACAAAAAAGCTGCGGATGTAGCTCAGTGTGAAAGCCCTAGGTTCGATCGTTTAAAAAAGCTCGATTTTGAAGTTCTGCCATAAAGGCCATTCACATTTAGGATTAGTATGTTCTCTTAATATATTCATCCATTTTTACATGAAACATCTTTCTTTATCTTTCATAATCTTCTTTGTTTTTAAATTTATTTTTTCTGATTTTAATAAAACATCTCTAGCTGTCCTTTAATTAGTGCTTTGATGGTAGATCTTCTTCCGTCTACCTAGACATTTGGTCAAATAGAATTCTATCTGTTTTTACAAAAGTATTTTTGGATGAGATTACCATCAAATAGATCGACTTTGAATAAAGCAGGTTATCCTCCTTAAGTGGGCAGCCCTCCTCCAATCAGGTGACGGTCTTACTGGGAAAAAGACTGACCCGCCCCCGGAAGAAGAAAGAGGTCTTCTAGCGATCACCTTTGAACTATCCCTGCAATCCTGTCGGGGTCTCTAGCCTGCTAAGCTACCTTGCCAACAGTGGAATTGTTTGGCCTCCACGGTTGCATAGCCAGTCCCTTAAAATGCTCGTATACCATGCTGACTCTTTTTCTTTGGATAACCCTAATACAAGGACTGTAAAGAAGGAGCTAACATTCAGAGCAACAAGGTCTGCAGGAGAGAAGTAAGAGACCGAAAGAGACCTCAAAGAAGTAATAGCTAAAAGCTTCATAAATTTGGCATAAATGTGAGATGTGATCAAAACATGTGGTAAATGTTTAATTTTAAAATCTTTATTACAGTAAAAAAACACATTGCTATTAATCCCCATCAAAATACTCCCCGCCTCACTTCAACTTCTCTAGCCATTAGGCAAATGAAAATAAAAATCATGATGACACATTGCTACAGAGAATGGTTAAAATGAAAAATAGTGAGATGTCTAAAGGTGGCAAGGATGAAGAGAACCTCGATCACGCAGATTAGCAGTGTTTAAGAAAAACTTTCAGCTACGATCTGATCCAACAACCATATGTTTGGGTATTTATCTCAGAAAAATAAAACTTTATGTTTATAGAAAAACCTATTTGTGAATTTTATTGTACCTTTATAATAGCCATGAAGTGGAAATCATACAGATGTCCTTCAGTGGATAAATAGGTAAACAAAGTGAGCTATATCCGTACCATGCTCAGCAGGAAGAAAGAACTATTGATACATACGACAGTGTGGAAGAGTAGCCAAAGAGCTATGCTGAGTTAAAAGGCTGTTTCTAGAAATTAATATTGTATGATTCCATTTATATAACATCCTTGCAATGACAAAATCATAGAAATGGAAAGCAGACTAGTGGTTTCGGGTGCTCAGGGCGGGTGAGGAAGGAGGGAAATGGGGCTGGCTGTAAGAAGATGACAGGAATCCTGGTGAGGATGGAAACATTTCGTACCTTAACCAAATCGTGTAAATGTCCTAGCTGCTCTATTTTGTTTTGGATTTGCAAGATGTTACCACAGGAAAGTCTATGTGCTGATTTGTTTCCACCACCAAATTCGTTTGCTGAAGATAGAGTGTCCAGTGTAATGATAGCTGTGGGACTTTCAGTGTATACCGAGGTTTAGAGGAGGTCACGTAGGTGAAGCGCTCAGAATGGCATTAGTGCCCTTATAAGGAGGGCATGCTAGAGATTGTCCTCTTTCTCCACCTCATGAGACCCAGTGAGATGGTGACTCTCTCCAGAAGATTATCATGCCGGCACCTTCATCTTGGACATTAAGCTTCCCGCACTGTGAGAAAACTGATTTCTGGTATTCTGCCCGTTCAATCTATGGCCATTTGTTATGACAGCCCAAGCGGACCAAGATTGGAGAAACTAGCTAAAGGTATTGAGTCCCCTGTGTTATTTCGAACAACCTCACATAAATACACAAATGTATCAGAACAAAAATGTTTCATTTAAAAGAGTCCATTTTTGCATGAATACTGAAAATGTATCTACTTTTGGAACCCTCTTTGAAATGCCTTAGTATGACATAAGACAATAGCTCCCATTCTTATGGTACTTCACAAAAAAATGTCTTTCTTCAGAACTTTGTCACCAGTTGAGCAGTCACTGCTTTTTTAGAGATGGAGAAATGGAACCTGAGGAACACAAGCTACCTTGAAAATCATCGCACCACCAATAAAGGACTGAGGCTTTGACATCTTTGAGAGACGTTTTCTCTTTCAAGAAGCCTACCTGGGACATCATGGATTTACGTGGCTGTGGAAGAATATAGATGGCCCCTCGCTCCCCAAAGGTAACACAGAAACCACAGGAGGGATTAGGTAGCAGCAAGCTAGGGCTGCAAAGATCAGGAGCAGTGTGGCCGTCCATCTCCTGAGGACCAATGTTGACTTGATCAGTTCAAGATTAAAGATGTACCCGGTCACCTGAGCCACTGAGAGACAATGGAGTTGCAGCTTCAGGGTGTCATGAGCATGCAAGGGTTAACTTCCAGTTCGTTGTTCTGGCCCCAGCTCCTGAGTTGAGGCTTTCCTGTACATCACTCTTCATACAGAACATGTAGAAAAAAGTGTCTCCACAGAATACGATCAAGTATAAATATGTGAGGAATGTATGGGGGAAAAATAGTGATTCTCTGTTTGCTTTTCATTAGGAATGGATTCCTGATATTCACTGTCTCAAGCAGAAAATCAAGGCCGGTTCTTAAAAAACCACTGTCTTTCTCTGAGGGTCTCTGCCAGGTTTGTAGAAAACATTATACACTGTAAAAATAATGGAGCGGGACTTTGTGGTCCTTCGCTCCAGCTGTATTCCCTGAGTTGGGAATCAAATGGCAGGTTCCACCTTTCAGGCAAGAGCCCAACGTATTATTTTGCACTTGAGAATTCAGAACAGAAAGAAATTCCTGGGTAGTTGTTATTTTGTGAAAACACAGTAAGCTAACTTTATTGAAACAAGACCCCACTTGGATGCTGAGATCGGTGTGTGTATGTGTGACCCACCATGGCATTCGACTCACTGTTATTACTTTAATTTCCTTTTTCAGGATATAAACCACCAAGGTGCTTTGACAAGAGGCTTGTTAAATACAGAATGGAACTGAGTTATTCACCATGGTGAGTACATCAATGGAAAGCAAAATTTAGCTTTCAGGTAGTTTGATGGCTCCCTTGGACCTTACATGTAACTAGAGTTCTGGTAATCAGATGGTCCCCAGGGTTAACCTGAGCCACAGGTGCCACAAGTCACAGCCAACAAGTCCTGAACTCCTGGTACAGCCAGGACCATGACAGGCAACAGTTTTGGCCCAGTTATCTATCAAGGTCTTCAAGTCTACCATTATGGCCACACGAGAGATGGTGCCTTGGGTAGAGGAGTGGGCTAGATGAGGAATGTGTATTATCTAGTCCATAATAGTAGTAGCTACTATTTATTAAACTGCAACTTTGTGCCAGACACTAACCAGCTTCTCTGCATGGATTAACTCATTTAATCCTAACAAGAGCTGAAAAGATGAATTGTATTAGATCTGTATTATAGATGAGAAAACTGGACAGGTAGGTACCCATCCTGGGACTGCATCTCTGGAAAGTCCAGGAATTGGAGCTACATACAGATCTTGTTCTTAAGACCCAAACCTTTACCCTATTCAGCATGATTCCCTGTTGCCAAAACTCTTCAAGAGCCAAATTCTTGAGGGATTCAGAAAACATTGTTTTGGAAAAGAACATAAGAATATTGAACTCTGATTCTTAGTCCCTACAGCTTTTCAAACCTCAAAACCTACTCTGATATAGTCTGTGTATAGGAAATAAGATGAATCTACCCTGCAAAGTTTCTTTAGACAAGTTCTAAAAAATCACATTTGTGGCGGGGTCATTTTATCTCCTTGGTAAGGTGAGTGCAGATTATTTGGCTAGTCAGTACTCGGTGTCTTCAGAAACCTAGTGTGCTCTGGTGGCAGAAGCAAGAAGAATGGGCCCAGCCCTGATTACAAACTAATTTTGCAGTTATTGGACAAGTCAATTCAGCAATCTGTGCTAGTTTTTTATGTGCTGAAAGGACCCAGAATATGGATATTGATCAGTTAGGAATGTTTACAGATGCAAGTAACAAAATACATGAATAAGTAGCTAAAAGAATAAATATGTTTACCTCATAAAAGTATGAAGGTGAGAGGCCTAAGACTAGATTGGCAACTCAACAGTGGTACCAAGAACCTATGATTTCATATCATTCAATTCTATTACTTGCTGGGTTTTCATCTTCATACTGATTGTCTTACGACCACAAAATGGCCAGTGCAACTCTAGCATCAAATCCATACTTTATGAAGAAAAAATGAAAAAGGAGCAGAATCAATAAGCAATCCTTTGCATCTATTATTTTCATCAATAAGCAAGTTGTATTTCTCAGAAATCCCATAGCCCATTTCTCCTTACAGGCTCATTATCTAAAATTGGATTCCTTAGTCACCCACACACAACTGAGAGGCTTCGTGTCCTAGATACTAAAGGGAAAGAGAGAAGAGTTCGAATGGTTTTTGTACACCACTTCTATCTCCCGTATTTATGACCTTAAAGGATTTGTTCCATCAGAACAGAGTTTCTCACTTTTCCCTTCTCTATCTTAAGCAATTTGTAACCAATATTTTAGGCATCATATATATGTAACCATCATTTCTCTATGAAAAGTCTCTTATATGTCAGTTACAAAAATGCAAAGGGAATATCACCTTTGATGAATTAGGTGGGTAGAAAAGTACCCACCTCTGATCTCATGACCGATACGTTTTTTGTGTCATTTAAAGTAGCCTTTTATTTTTGTGTTCTCTTCCTGTTTCAACAGCTACTAATTAGACATGAGCTATGTGTAAATAATGCCAGAACATCTGGGTGAAAAGAAAAAAAAATTAATTATCTGGATGTTTTGTCTACATACCATCAGAATATGTAGCATCATGTAGATGAAACACCCAGATGACTGAATATTTTATTTTTCATCCAGACATTTTGTCATCTGGACAGAAAACATTGCCAAATTAGGGACATGAGGAAAAAAGACATTGCAAACTTGCCTGGTGCGCAGGATGTGAGAATTATTTCTCAGGTTGATACGGGAAAGGAGGACGGTTAATGACATGTATCAAATAAATTTTTAAAACTTCTAGGCCACATTAGAAGAAGTTTATTATGACAAGTTCTTACTGATTGTAACCAATAGCGGGTCCATTACAAGATATTTAATAAAAACCACACTGTCCACTTTTTACGGGACACCATGTTTATTGTATGCATGACGCATTCACAGAAAAGAACAATGATTACTAACACATGCCTTTACATCTTGGAAGAACAGATATAGAAATTAATTCTGAATCTCTAATCAGCAGTCAACTTATTAGTACAAATTCAGTAATTATTTAGTTTTGAGGAGGCAGAGATCATTCTGGTCACTTCATATGCTGTCCATCCTTTCTTTTATTCTTCATGAATTCTGTTTAGTAGCTATTGTTATTCCTGTTTTGTAAACAGAGAAAGGTGTCTGACAGATGAAAGAAAATCTCCAAAATCTCACAGAATGATCATTTCTATAAATAACATGATGTTTGAATTTTTTTTCCTTTGGCTTGCCTTATTCTGAGCACAATGAGTGACTTAGAACACAATATTTCCAGTTTTGGCGTCACAGCTTTTAAAATACTGAGAATTATGGCCAAATGTACTATGTCATGCTACTTTATTTCATGTGTTCTTATTCATATTTTTCCATATTTCTAGATCTAATACACCTAATTGAGGATTAAATGTGATGAAAAGGGATGTTAGTATCCAATGGGAATATGTATTTTATCCTTGAAAAACCTGATTGGGCAGCATCCTTAAATACCATCTGAACAGCCTCACAGAGATAACAGATTAAGTTTTATGACTCACTATTCCCATTTCTCCTTTAGTTCCAAATTCAATACACAGAGGTCACTGGGGAACATTCTGTCTTCAAAGTCAGTCTTATGTGGTCTCTCAATTTTCTGGCAGAGACTTAGCTGGATGGAACAGTAAGTGAGAACGAGGAGAACTTTGTTTTGAGCCAAAAGCCATGTAATCAGGACGATGATCTTGGACTCTCCAGGTCAAAAAACTGTGAAAAATATCATCAGAAGAGGAAAGGACCAGCAGAAGAAAGCAGTCGAATGTTCCACTCGGGTGATGGTGGTGTGTTACTCACAGCAAAGAAACTCATTCATGTGATAACCTCTGAGCCCGGCAGCACTTCCTTGGATACAGAGTTGTTCTGATTTATGAATGCGGCATTAGGGCTGAAGCAAAATTCTTGTCTACAGCACAAACCCATAACCAGGAGTTCAAGGTGAGCCTCATATATTCCCATTGTTAAACATTCAACATCCTCACGTTATCACTGTGGGTTTTAAACCTTCGCTGGGTTCTGAAATTAGACCTGGTAAAGGTTCCTCGGCTTTGAGAAGATACTAAAAGGTACTGAATTGTACACTTATTAGAGTGAACTTTATGGTGTGTAAGTTGTATCTCAGCTTAAAGAAAACTGTGTTGGACTAATTCAAATGGCTCCTTGGACATCAAGTATATCTTACAAAACAATATTTTGGTGATTTAAATGTAAATGAAGGACCATATGGAGTACATTTTTGCAAAATTGCACATGATTTCAAAAATTAAGGGGGAAATGTTCTTGGCAAAACCTAGTTGGGTTTTATCTAATCCAAAATATCTGAAAAATAAATTGAGACATTTCATAAACCAAAATACAGCTGGTTTTTCCATCCATTACATATTTGTTATGTACAGTCTTTCTCATTAAATAAAATTCTACTTGTTTTGGAAGGTACAGGCAGTTCAGGTACCGAGGTACAGAGCTGTCAATGCTAAGGCTGTCACAGAGCACAAAGCAAGGTCATCTTGTGGAAAAGGTGCTAACAGTATATTAAATGTTATTTCCAAGAAAACATTCTTTACAAAAAGAAAGGAGAAACCCTTTTATAACAGCCTCTTAGTAAAGTTCAAGAACACAGAATAATTGAAGTCTATGAGACCCTCTTCAGAGTCCATCCCACCTCCGTGGCATCCTAGCAGTCTCAGGCACATAAGCACAATGGTGGGTGCCAACGCAGTCTTCTACATAACCATTAAAGGGTCACAAGAAACAGTAAATATTTATGCATATATCACCTTTTTGAACTTAATATGCAAAACCTTGGAATCATTTTAACCATACACACACACACATGCACACACACACACGCACACACACACACACACATGCACACACATCTTCTGCTAAGTCCTAAATTGTAAGTTTCTGATCAGCAAGTCTGAGTATCTTTACCACAGTTGATTTAAAATGCCTGACAGGT
The DNA here is from genome assembly GCA_004026905.1 of Hystrix cristata. Classification (NCBI taxonomy): domain Eukaryota; kingdom Metazoa; phylum Chordata; class Mammalia; order Rodentia; family Hystricidae; genus Hystrix; species Hystrix cristata. The sequence goes on along the minus strand of PVJO010005394.1, from coordinate 5,889 downwards.
CCTTTGAACCTGCAAAGACATGTTAAACAAGTGCTCTTGATGGAAATAATTTTAACTTCCTTTACTTCTGCTCATTGTCTTTTTCCTCAAAGAAGTTTCCCTGACTACTTTATACCAACCTGCTCTCACTCTCTATCCACTGATTATTCCGAACTTTACTTCCTACCAGGCCTTAGCATGGCACGCACTATATATCTCCATTTGTTGACAGCCTCTCTCTCACACTGCGATATTACTCTGCAGGGGCAGGTACTTAGTACTGTTCACTCTCCCCCTCTCTGATAATTCAAGGACAAGTTAACCAAGGTTACAGAGCAGTTAGAGTTTGGATCACCCACTAAGTGACATTGGCCCCAAGACTACAAAGAAGAAATATTAATGGAGCATGTACACATTAGAAAGGAGCAATTTGTAAATAACTGGGATTCTGGCTTACAAAAGGAAAATATCATACAGAGCTAATGGACCTAGTTTATGCGCCTTCCCAGATCTGCTTAGATCTGGCGCTCCGAGGCTTTGGAAACTAGCCCTGCCTCTTGGCCCATATGGAATCAGCAGTATCTTGTTTCTATTATGATTATGAAGCATCCACAACGATGCCATCTCATCTCTTACCACCATTGATCTGAATGTTCTTTACTCGGGCAAGAACCTTCATCAGTAGGAGATGCAGGAGCTCGTGCATGTAAATCCCTCCCAAATGGAGCCAGACATCCTGTCTCCCCCAGCAGCTACACAGACAGGCTGATGTTAACAATCAAAGATAGACAAAGGTGGATAGATTCATTGATTTTCTTTTCTTTGCCAAATATTCTGAGCAATCAGCATTCCATGCTGCCTTACTGAGGATACTCCACATGTCCAAATAATCAGCTGCCTGTTCTTGAGACTCTGTCATCAGATTGGTGATACAAAACCTTGGATTTGTTCTCTCCCTTTCCTGACTTCCCTTTTCCCCTATTCTTGCTTCACTACATCAGAAGGTAAACCTTGCTCTAAACTAAATCTAGGCATCTAGGCTAAGAAAATCAGTAACAGAACGCAGTCCTTTGGAATGGGATTTTGGAGTTCCATTTCCTGTCCGGAGGTACAGTGGATGACAGGTGTGGTGGTAACAATCACTAAAGCTTTCACCTATTGCAAATTGAGCTATCAGATAGCTATAAAACAGGACACTGGGACACAGTGGCGGCTGCGCTAAATCAGTATGGAGGATACAGTGATAACAGATCGTGGTATGGAGTAGAGACTTCTGTTAGCAGTGGAGGACTTGTAAGAAGAAAATGATAGGTGAAGGGCATTGAATTGCCAGCTTAACAATTTGAAAGCTCTGGGGCTTCCATGGTAGCTTTAAAGGGAATGTCCTCTTCCTTCCTTTTAGTTGAAGGGAAGACACAAGGAAGACACGAGGAAGACTGTGTTGAAAATCAAGTTCAGTATTTGATTATCAGAATGCCAGAGTCACCAAGGGAACTAAATACACAGCCTAGGTCTTCCATAATGAATTTCAAACCTAATGGGAAAAGTGTGGGCATGAGGAAGTTTAGGTGGACAAGTCTGGTAACTTCAATCACCAAACTTCCCAGAATTCTACTGTCTAGGAAAGAAAGTCCCTTCTCAACAAACTGAAGGAGAAAAAGTCCCCTCTCCTGCAGATTATACAAAGGGCTCACCCGAAGCAGGTGGTCTGGCAAAGTGATTTGTCCACTTTTCTTATAGGTTATTCCCATGGCTCCTCGTTAATCAGGCTGTAAGGCAACACTTAACTATCTGAGACAAAGAAGATATAATCACTATGACAAATAGCAAGGCTGGAATAGGAGTGCGAATCAGAGTATTTGATCTATAGGAATCTGTGGTGACGGTGTTTGGAGAAGACAGAGAGATGTTTACCTGACTATAGGATCATTTGATTTATATGATTAAAAACATAAAAGCCTAGTGAGCTGAAAGATGATGTCAGTAGCTGCAAGGAAAAGTCGAGCTTCCTTACCTTGCTTCCAGATCTAGGTTAATTCACAGTCCAAAAAGACAATGATGGAAAGTGATACTTGATAGGTGGATTAAACTAATCAGGGTAGATAATCCCCAGAACCATCCACAAAATGGTCTATGACCAATTCCAGAGGAGTTGTGCCCTGGTGAAAGGACAACACCCAAATATTTGAGACTTGTCACAAAAGTCAGAGCTGACACTGATTTAATTGAAACTAAAGTGCCTTCAAGGTCTTCGGGCTGGGTTGGATATTTCAGAGAGATTTGTGGGGAAGGTGCGGATGGAGAAAGCTGGAAGAAGGTGGGTGGAGATAGGATCACATGGACAGAGTAACTTTTGAAACTGGGTAGGATAAATGAAGACGTTAATTATACACATTCAGAGAAGTTAGCGAAGAAAAAAGTAGATGGCAAGGTAGAAGTTGAGAGAGAAAAGAATTTAAAATAGGAAATGGCTTGTCAATAAGCATTCTGTTACAAGATCTTCATTCATTCTGAGGATTGACTTGTGAGTGATTATTTCCATTTGTACAACAGCAGAAAATAAGCTCTGCCCACAGCTGTTCATGAGAAAAAGGCAATTATTTTTTCTTTCTTCTTTTAATTAGTTACAAAGGAAGAAGAGGGAAGGCTTCATAGAGTGAGACCAAGGCAGAGAAGAACAGATGTGTGAGGCACTACAGCCTTGGATGTTGGGGACATGGTGACAGCAGGGACAGACTAGTTTGGCCCCAAGTTTCACTCCATGGGAGCAATTTGGCACGGGAAGTGGATTAAAATGGGGAAGATTCTGGGGAGTCATTAAACAGAAAAAGAGTCTGGGAGACTGTTTTAGCCTGGGTTCTTTAGAACATGAGCCTAGAGCAACATTTTTATGCTAACACTCTCAAATTTTGCAATCCTATGCATGAGTTAGAATAAGAGGGAAAGTATTTAGGGCAAAAAGAGAAGGCAAATGTAATTATAAAATGGTACATTATCTAGACGATCACATTTTCCCAAGAAAACACAACTGCTTGGCCCAATAAGAGTTTCATCAATTATTAAAATTAATAAGTGAATTTATCAGTTAATATTAAAAATGAAATACATATATTGTGAATGAGCAATTTAAAAAATAAATCGTTTGACAGAAAAAGGTATGCGATGTGTCTATTACACTGTTAGATAATTCACTTCCAACTACCTCTAGAAATAGAGTCTGGAATATACATCTTCACAGTCATCTCTGAATTTTCTGTTGTGTAGAAATATCTTTAATAACATTTTCAGGAAATTCACCTGAAAAAATATGATGGCAAAGAACTTAATGTGTTGGTAAATTATCCTGTGAATGTTTGAAAGCTTTAGCTTCAAAAAGACAGCATACTTTCCTGTGAAGCTATCCGCAGAACCTTTTCAAAGTTACCTCTTGATTTTGGGTGAGACATCTCTCTAGTGTACCTAAACTTAATTGTCTTGCAACGCAAGTAATATGTCTGTTCTTTGTTATCTCCAGCATGACACCTGCATTTTGTTTGCCCTTTTCCCACCTGATTCTTTTCAGACTCCCCTGACTCCTTAGGACTTCACAGAGCTTTATGCAACATACCTGTTGACATGAAACGAGGCACAGTGATTCAAGAAACTGAGGAAAACTCTTCATGAGTAAGCAGCATTGAAAATCACTCTCAATTCCCTGAGTGACTACTGATTGATAAAAGTGTTTCTAAAAGAGATGATAAATGTTTGAGGGGATGGACAGATTTGATTGTTATAAAATGCAGTGGTGCCTTGGTTTAGGAACTTAATTCGTTCCACTATTCTGAAAAAGATGGCCACGTTTGTGTTTGTCACCTGATGTAGAGTTCACAAACAGAAACAAAATTTTGCCAAATGCTTCTGTTTGTGAACCAAACGTTTTGCAAACAAAAGTGTTTGTGAAGCAAAGCACCACTTTTTGCATGCGTGTATTGAACCATCACGCTGTACACCATTAACATGCATATTTATAAACAATTTATACACATCAATTATAAGTAATTTTATAAAAGGTGTTTGCTTCTGAGTCTAGTGACCATCATTTGCTGTTATTTCTTCCTTCTTCTCAAAAAACTGGGACTTATTTGTGTGGTAAGTTTGAACACTATCAAAAGGATCCTCTTTTTAAAGGCTGGGAAATGCCAGACTTGAGATGTATTTCTGGCTTACTAAACTTTTTCACAGTCTAACCTGAGGCATGTAATGATTTTTTGACCAAAACGCTTTAGCATTTAAACCTTCAGAGAATCTCTCTGAATAATGTATAAAAATTTTGGAATGTGCAATAAGGCGTATTTGGGGCATCCTTCAAATAATATAGGCCATTATTCACCGACCCCATTTACTTACACATGAAATTCTGACACTGTATTATACACATGGTCATCATAAAAACACTAAGTATCTGGATCTGTGCAAACTTTTTCTTTGTTATTTTTTATTAGTTTAATGTAGAGGAAAGTGAAAATTATTTATTCAGTGAAAATGCCATATTTTGTGAGTCATTCATTCAGCAGTGCTTGGTTAATTTGATTTTGCTGGGCATTTTTATAAACCTGATATATTTACCCAGAGGACTTTTGGCACTAGCAGCATATTAAAATCAGCAAAAAAAAAAAAAAAAAAAAAAAAACTATCTACCCTAGAATTGGGAAGACTCAATTGCATCCAGATGAGAACCAAATCCACTTCAGATTTCCAAAGCAAATACAATTAGTTGTGTCAAAAATTAATCCTTTGGAGACTTCTGGAATGTGTATTTATTCCCATTCTAATTACTGTGGCATTTTAGTGACCCTATTTTGCATTATCTGCACATTCTTCCATCCTCCTTTTTGTCTTTTTTGGGAGTGGTTCATTAGCCTCTATTTCTGACTCACGTAGTTTTTCTGAACCCATCAAAGCTAGGGAGAATTGGGGCAAATATATAGAGAATTTGAATGCTTTAAAATCATGTTTTACAAATTTATACCTCAGTCTGGACCAGTGCAACAACATCCCAAGTAGTTTCTTTGGCTTGGAAAGCTCCATGCCTCCTTTATCCGGCACACTGAGTCAGACAACTCTCTTTAAGTGCTTATCTGTGTCTTATCTGTCTGACGTTGGGTGGACAGCTTTCAGCGGCAGTGCTGGGACATGTATATGGGTCACAATTCGCGAGAGAAAGACGTATGCATAACAGAAACCAAAGTGACCTGTGTGGAGAGTGTCCGGGGTGACCCATGGGAGTGTGTGCTACCTGTGACAGGCTCCCATCTGATGTGAGTCAGCACAGAAGGTCTGGAAGCACTGGATGAGTCCTACACTGACATCAGGCTTACACAGCTTTCACAGACCTGCTGACCTGCTTCATTCCCCTGGCTTACAAACTATTCTCCACACAGTCTGTCCCTACTATCCCCCCCTTGTGTAGTAAGAGACTCAGTGCTTACCTGTTCGAGAACTCATTTTTGACCAATCTCATTCAATCTCCAAGAACTGTTTCACTATAGTGGATTGAAAGGTGTTCACCTAAAAGATATTCCCATTCCTAATCTCTAAAATCTGTGAATACAATCTTATTTGGTAAAAAGTTCTTTACAGATGATTGTGAGACCATCTTAGGCCAAAATCCAACAGCAAATATCCTCAGAAGAGAGAAAGAAAGACACAAAAACTTGCAAAGACAGAGGTAGGGATAGGAGTGATGCAGCCACAAGCCAAGGAATGCTAACAGCCACCAGAAGTTGGAAGAAGTAGGGAAGGATTCCTTCCCTCCAGGCCCTTTGGAGGGAGTGTGGTCCTGCTGACACCTTGCAGTCAGAGTTCTGGTCTCTAGAACTTTAAGAAAATACACTATTGTAGTTCCAAGCTGCCCATTTCGTGGTACGTTGT